>VUYV01000963.1:0-56816 GCA_008711295.1 Anarhynchus alexandrinus | reverse complement strand
AAAAAAAAAAAAAAAAAAGATAAAAATTAGTTTCTAAAAATAGATCCTACCTAGCTCCATTAAAATGACAATCCAGTTTTTTTCCAGCAGAGACAATGGGGAGTTCTGGGGTCTGACTTCTATATAGAGGCTTCTTGCTGTGACAAAGAGGGTAACGTATCTTTTTTCCTGTAAATATGAATTATTGTGCTCTGCTTTTAACAGTTAGAAATGATTTTCCTGGCATCAAAAAGTGACTTGCACATAAACTTTTCATCTCCTTGTACACAGGTTACTTGAATACCAAGTTACATAAACTCTTACTGTCCGTAACAAAAGACAACATTAACTGCTCAAACAATAAATTCTTTACCTGACAAATGAACAAGATGGCTTATTTGATTCTTAATGGTGTAATAAAATCTGCTTAACCATATACCATACAGAGTGGGCATGCAGAAAGGGTAGCACCTGTAGAAAGACTGTCAGGATTGTCTATGATCTCTGCCTAAGTTAGCTTCCTAAATCCATATTTAAGATTTATATCCATTGCTTCACTTTCTCTCTGGAAGCCCTGCAGCTCCTACTGGACTCAACAGAGAAATAATGAAATGCCACTTGTATAGCACAGAGATCAGAAATTGTTATCAAGTAACTGTAAATATTATTTTTTTTTTGTATTTCCAGAGACAAAGATGCTGTGCTGAAAAGGCCGTGGCTACTTTTGACAGCCTCTCTACCAGCATAAAAGTCACTCTTTGTCTTCCTTTCAACTCAGGAATGGGATATTTTTCATCTGTTTAGGCACCCAGAGTTGCAGATCTTCAGGGACTTTTGAAAAAGAAGGCAGGCGCCATGAAGTCTTCAGAATTGCAAAGTTGTCTATTTTAAAATCTATGGTAGGATTTGACTTCTTGTTGTAGACACGTATGCTTACGTGCTTTCTCTCGGTGCCTACATGTGAGCCATGTGTCCAGGCTTCCCCCATAATCAGTGGAGGTCTAGGACAAAATGAAATTGGTCGTACCGAGGTGGCTAGTGCCACCTGCATTGCCTTGGAGGATTTTGCCATGTTTCTAGCTGCTGCTCCAGCAGGGTATGCATCCCCTACAAATTTCTGTCTTACCTGCCATCCTCAAGAGGATGTCTTGGACATCCTCTGGCATCTCATATATTATGAGATGTCCATATGTGGGCAACTTCATCGAATGCTTGGTCCATTAATTTAATTAATGGTGTTTGGATGATATTCAAGTAATCATAAAGTGGGCATCTAAAGACAAAGCATTTAGCCAAAGATCTCACTGGACTCCACTGCCTGTCTTGACTAGACCTCTATCAACTTGTTGACAGTTTCAACACTTGGCTCACGGGCAGATCCGGTAGTCTGGAGGTGAATCGCACATCTGGGACAATCACTGTGTCACACTGTTAAAAATTCAGTGGTTTGCAAATTAGAGTTCAAAATAAATGTTTTCTTGACTCGATACATCTTCACATAACTGTAGCCGGTCAGAATCCATTGACCTTTCTTTGAACAATGCAGGCAAAATTCCCTTTTTTTTAGACAATTTTAGAATTGTCCTTCTCATCTTCCTATACCACCTCTATAAAATATTAGATAGGTTCATGTTCACTTGTGGAAGAAAGAGGAAGTTATGAAACAAAGGAGAAGAGACAAGAAATATGTCAAACTTCTGGACTTTGTAGTTGCTGAACTCTGAACACAGTCCAGCAGCTGCAAACTACATGCTATAAATTTGCCTTAAAAAGCACAAAAGGAATAAAAAATCCTGAAAATGAAAATGTGATTTGGTAGGTTATCAGAAAGTCAGGCTACAGGTTAAGACCATACAGAGCAATACTGTATTGGAATACTACATAGTTTGTATTACCTGCAAACAATTATGAGGTCCAAACGTTTGAAGTCCTTGAAATCTTTCATGCTTTGGAACCCCTGAAAAATAAGTAGTGAGCAGAGTGTTCAAGTAACATTCTTTGAGGTAATGCAAAACGTTAAATGTTTTGATCAATACTTCAAAATACTGTACCTTTCATGAATATTATGAGGTGTCTTGCAGCCGGTATGCATCTGGCTCACTCTTGGACTTTTTAGGGAGGCATCCTTTCTGCAACAAGTGTTTACTTATCTTCTTGCATCCCAGTATAACATTGATTTGATGTTTTTCTGTATTACTTTAATGAGTGAATATTTATGTGTTCTGTAGTAACTGCATATAATACCGTGTACTTTTGTTCTTGTTCCCCCTGAAACATGCTCATGCTGAAGTCTTAGCAGTGTGGTACGCTTCAGTAAAACACACAATTACCAACATGCTTCAGCACTGTTTTCACTATGACTCTCTATCCTTCCTAAATCTTTCTATGCTGTCGTTATATTTCCATCTAACCTGTAAAATATCGTTAAATGTGACAACCTAATTTTCATGGTGAATCCACCTGATAGGTGTTCTAGTGTTTCTCTCCTTCATTTTATAAATTTAATTCAATAAGGCACCGTTTGAATAGCAAGCAAAAATCACATTTTCAGCGCAGCTACACTACTCTTCTTGGGGAAAAATATACTATTTTTTAAAGAAATCTGAATTTGGCTGGTAAAACAAAACAAATTATTAATGCAACTTGGATAATTCATGTTTTTTCTTTTCTATGTTTTTTCTTGTTTCCTTCCATATGTCTCTAAAGGAAAAAACCAAATAGTGACTTATTTTCTTTAGTGTCTGCTCAGTTTGTTGAACTACAGGAGCATACTTTCTTTCCTTTAGCTGTTTTGTATTCTCATTGTCATTCTTACTTTGCTGTTTCAGCTTTTCTTCTACCAGATGTTTGTATAACAATTATTTACCTTGGATTACAGAAGAATTGAAAGAATCAATGGACAAGAAGGAACCTCAAAGGAACATCTAGTCTATCACCTCTCTCAAAGCAGAATCAATGATATCTACACTATTCTGAGTTGATGTTTGTCTTAACTTCCTTTTCCATACCTGCAGTGCTGGGGACTCCACAGCCCATTAACTCAACTTCACAACAATGCTTTACAGTGATATATAACATGGTGGTCACTTGGCACGAACCCCATGAAACAGAGTAACTTATTACCAATGGATATGCCCACTCCAGTATTTATTTCTGTTTGTCTTTGCAGGAGGCAGGTGAAATCCAATGATGTCATGTGCTTGTGGAGAAGGTGGTGACTAAGTTTGGATTTTGCTCCTGATGACAACAATCATCATCTGAGCTTAACTAGAATATTTGTTCTGAGAAACGCATGGTATCAAAGCCTGTAACCTCATAAACTGAGCTTACCTGGAACATTCGTTCTGAGAAATGCATAGTATCAAAGCCTCACAGTTACGAAGAAAGAAATCATACTCTTAAGAGAGAAAACATTACATATATGCAGAGAAACTTGTAAGTGATTTAGAACTCACTAATACCAGTCAGTTATTTAATGCAGGTAAATTTATAATAAAGGATATCAAAGGCATGCCTTCCGTAATGAAATGACTGGCTACGTGGACAAATGAAAAGCTATGTTTGACACAGTGAATGGTAGACTACTAAACCAGAAAGATCCTGATAAACTTGAGGGCTGAGTCAGCAAAACCTTCAGGTGGTCGGACAAAGAAATGTGCAAAGTTTCACAGCTGGTGCAGAATAGCTCCATGTGTCCAGGCAGTCTATGGAGTGGCTGGCTGAGGAAAAGGATCTGGGAGCTACACTGTCCTCTGGATCTGGATGGCCTGGAGCTACCTGGATGATAACTGGATGAATGTGTTCCTCCATCAGTAAGGCAAACTGCCTCCTACTACTAAGGAGAAGGGTAGGCAGCAGATTGAGGGAAGTTATTATCCCTCCTCTACTCAGAGCTGCAGAGGCTGCACCTGGGACACAGTTCAGGGTACTCCAAGATGGATGCTGAAACACTGGACCAGGTACAAGCGGTTGGCAGCTTACAACATGTGACCTCCAGGGAGACCTGAGAGAGCTGATCTTGTTTGTTTTGGTGCAGAGGAGGTTAAAACATGAAGCTAAACTCTTGTTACTGTGAGATGACAGAGCAGTGAGCAATGGCCAGAAACTGTGGCTTGGAGGATTCAGACCGGACATCAGGAAAACCCTCTCTCAAGGGTATGGTAATGCAGTGTTGGAACCAGAGCAGGTGGAAGATACAAAGCTCATCTGTTCCAGGGTCAGCAATAGTCCTACTTGAAGTGGCCCGTTGGAAAACGTAGTCATCAATGTTCCCTTCCGACCAAAATGTCCATGTTCCTGTTATAAACAAACTAATGAAAATGTTTGCTCATTCTCTTATGAGAGGTGATGTATTATACGACTTTACTAGTCTCCAGAGATAATTTATTCAGAGATTAACTTTATAACTTTCCTAGAAGCACAGAGAATCTCATTTCTTGCTCATTCTAACGTTCACAAAAAATCACTGTATTTTGCAGAAATTATATTCTAGCATATTAGCAAATTAGTAGAACTGGATACTTAATTCAAGTAATTCTTTTTTGTTTTCCCCCAAGATGCACTCATGGCAGTCTCAGTTTCAGCCATATGATAAATACACTTCACTCAATTAGCTGTTTATGAAACTGAAAGTTCCACTTAAGCATGAGCTATGTTATTCCCTCAGGCCCATAAAAGCATCAGACAAATCTTGACAAGAACAGTGAAAATCCTATCAGTTTACAGTTTGACTACAACATCAACTGTAATGAAAGGCAAATAAAAAACTGCCCATTTTAAAAATGTTAGTTTCCCAAACTGTCACATTACATATTTTATAATAAACTGGGTTTTTTTTGTCATTTTGGTGAGTTTGATTTTCCTATCAACAGACCAGAGAACTTTTAAGTTATTCCTTGTATTTTATAAAGTAAGGGCATTAACCCTTATGTGAGTGTGACAGAGCACTGGTGCAGGTTGCCCAGAGAGGTTGTGGAGTCTCCATCCTTGGAGATATTCAAAAGCTGTCTGGACATAGTCCTGGGTAACTGGCTGTACGTGGCCCTGCTTGAGCAGGGAGGTTGGACCAGATGACCTCCAAGGGTCTCTTCCAACCTCAACCATTCTGTGACTCTGTGAAGCATTGTTAAATAGACACCAGAATCATGTTCTGCACCACTGATACTTTGATTATATTTTGGACTATGTGAGACTACTTTTAATTTGCTCAGTTTCCCCACCGTTCTGTGATGTTTACAATTTATCCTCAGCACTTGAGAGAATGAACTGGTTTACACACAACATTTTGACTGGACCTTCACCACCCTCTCTACTTCAGAAAGCCAGTGGGACTAAAAATGGACCAGACATCCATTCTTAGATAATGATCCACAAGGAATGAGGGTCAGAAGAACCACAGGCACAGAACTTGCTTTTAACACGAAATGCAGTGCTCACGGCAAGAGAGAGTGAGAGAAAAGTGAGAAACAATGAAGATATGCAGAAGGAATTAAATTTGCTGGAAGCAGTAGTTATTTCTGCTGAGGGAAATGCATCCTAACTTTCAGAAAGAAATGGTGCTGTTTGTAATTCAGAGGCACTACTAAAGGTAATTCTGTTTTGAAAAAGTTGTTCTCACTTTTGTTTTGTTTCATTTTCCTGGGAAGGGTGAAGGTCCCACCTCAAAATGGATTTATGTGAAGAGTTAAGCCCCTCCGTGCTCCAACACTGGCAGGGGTGGTGCAAATCACTGGTCAGAGTCGAAGTACCCAGGACAGTAGTTACTACTTCCTTGACTCTCTTCCTGGGACTAACTGCACCAAGACCTCAAGGGGCAAGGTGAAGGCTGGATTCAAAGCAAGGATCTTCAGAAAATAGGTGGTTCCTCTGGAGTGCAGTAAGAAAGTTGCAGGAAAATGAAAAGACCCAAGACGTCCATTTTGCTGCATAATGTAACATTAGTCAAACGTTTCCTCTGTGGTATAGCATAAGAAACATGCCAAACAGACATTTGTGTAACCCAGAGGTGTCAATAACATTTCACAGTTGTAATATAACATAGAATTTCATTAAAAATGTTTTATTGAAATGCTGCCATGAAGCCTGTATCTAATCCCATATTTTTAAAGGTTTTTGATTAGGACAAAGCAACTTCTATTTATCTATCCATAACAGTAGTGCCTGTAAAATCTAGGTACATTCACATAACTGAAATAAATGCTTACAAATAGAGCCCAAAGTTTTGTTAAAATAGAATACTTACAGTCTTGTAGTTGCATTTCTTAATAATATTTTGACAAAAAGCATTCATTTGAATTAGTAATTGTTCATGTTTTCATTACCGCGGGTTTAAAAACAGATAAAGTTGCACATTAATTTCTACAGTTCTCCCTGTGCTGTATTCTTATAGAGTATTAAAAAGAACTAAAGAGCTGTAATATTTCTCAAGTGGCATGTAATTACAAGGCACTTTTCAAGAAACTTCACAATTCAGAAATCACACTGAATTTCTAGTGCACTGCTCCTCATAAAACACTGCCACACTTAATGTAATCCCACAGCTGTACTTCTCAGATCAGTTACTCCTGTTTCTACTGCTTATTTACCTGGGACCAGTCATTCACAATATTCTGGTGATGCACCTGCTTTGGCGAGAATGTAAATATAGAAAAAGAATGATCTATAAATTGTTGGCATTACTAATGCACCTTATATCAATTATAGTCATTCTAATGTAAAGCCAACAGTGGCAACAAATGCTGCAGCATGGTGATACCCATATGATAACATGGGTCTTGGAGACTTAGGAGTTCATTATTTACTTACAGTGCTGAGTACTTACTCGATATGGAGTACCAAAATGAGTGACCATTATTAAAACATTCAGGAAATCCTTCTACAGAAGTCACAGTTCTGAAGTCCTCTTCATTGTACACTTCCTACTTGGAACAAGATTAGCTGTAGTCTATGCTTTCTAGCGTACAACCCTTGTGAATGTTTATGTGCATTTGGTAGTGGGGGGGCTACAGGGGTGGCTTCTGTGAGAAGCTGCTAGAAGCTTCCCCCATGTCTGACAGAGCCAATGCCAGTAGCTCCGAGATGGACCTTCCAAGGCTGAGCCCATCAGTGATTGTGGTAGTGCCTCTGTGATAACATGTTTAAGAAGGGGAAAATAAAAACCTGTGCAACGGCAGCCAGAGAGGAGTGAGAATACATGAGAGAAACAGCCCCACAGACACCAGGGTCAGTGAAGAAGGAGGGGAGGAGGTGCTCCAGGTGCCGGAGCAGAGATTCCCCTGCAGCACATGGTGAAGACCATGGTAAGGCAGGCTGTCCCCTTGCAGCCCATGGAGGGTAATGGTTGAGCAGATATCCACCTGCAGACCCCACCCTGGAGCAGGTGGATGTGCTTGAAGGAGTCTGTGACCCCATGGGAAGTCTGCACTGGAGCGGGCTCCTGGCAGGACCTGTGGCCCCGTGGAGAGAGGAAACCATGCTGGAGCAGGTTTGCTGGCAGGACTTGTGACCCCATGGGGAACCCATGCTGGAGCAGTCTGTTCCTGAAGGACTGCATCCTGTGGAAGGGACCCACACTGGAGCAGTTCATGAAGAACTGCAGCCCGTTGGAAGGACTCACATTGGAGAAGTTCATGGAGAACTGCCTCCCATGGGAGGGACCCCATGCTGGAGCAGGGGAAGAGTGTGAGAAGTCCTCCCCCTGAGGAGGAAGGAGTGGCAGAGACAACGTGTGACGAACTGACCACAACCCCCATTCCCCATCTCCCTGCGCTGCTGTGGGGAGGAAGTAGAGAAATCAGGAGTGAATTTGAGCCTGAAAAGAAGGGAGGGGTGGGGGCGAGTTGTTTTAAGATTCGGTTTTATTTCTCATTACCCTACTCTAATTTGATTGGTAATAAATTAATTTCACCAAATCAATTCTGTTTTGCCTATGACAGTAATTGGTGAGTGATCTCCTTGTCTTGACCCACGAGCCTTTCGTTATATTTTCTTTTCCCCGGTCCTGCTGAGGAGGGGAGTGACAGAGCGGCTTGGTGGGCACCCGGCGTCCAGCCAGGGTCAACCCACCAAAAATACATACTGAAGAAGAACAATCTCTCTCTTGTTGCTGTTCAAGCATATAATATATCGAGAGAAAAGAGCAATTTATCTTTGATAATGAAAGCAATTGATGTACTACAAAAGGATAGACTACCATAAATATTATACATACAGTAACATTCATGAAAAACAAGGTTATGACAAATCAGATGACAGTTAAAACAATATAAAATCACTGCTGACTCTTACCTTAGAATTTTATTGATTGCTGTCTCTTTTTCCAAAAGATTTCTTGCTCTGATGCTGAAAACAGATTTACGGAGCTATAAAATTAAGAAAAAGACAGTGTACTTTTTAATTGCTGTAAAATATAGCATGTGTACCAGACAGACCAACGAAATATTATGATACTGAGTGTATGTAAAATTAAACACATAATGTTCTCTATCATAATGTTGTTTTTCACAGTTTGTGGTATGAGTCTCCTTTTTCAGGAACAGGGTGGTTGAAAAGATCAAAATGGTCACATGGAGCAAATTCTTTGAGGAATGTGTAAGACCCCAGCCTTATCTTGCAGCTTTGGGCCTTCCTATCTCAATCCTTACCTAGTTCTGGGTGCAAAGAAGCAGATAGTTTTGTTGACTAGCACTAATATTATTCTCTTTATTACACATTTCTTTTCTTCTCTGGTTCGCCAAGTCACACCTTTGTCTTGATCCTTGCTACTCCTCCTCCACTTTGGATTTTGACTAGGCTGGATCATACTCTGAAGATGCCTTGACTATACAGAAGAGCCAGCTAAAAACGCTTAGATGTATCATTTCAGTGCCCAGAGTTAGACGAGATGAAAGCAGGTCTTCCGTTTCCCCTGAAACCAGGCCTGCCTGCCTGTTCCTGTCCTTGTCATCTTCACTATCCTTTTTTTTCCCCTTTTTTTTCCTCTGATGTAGAGCAAAAAATGTGGTAGGCGAAATGTGCTTGTGTTTGCCTCTGGTCATGAACAGCGTTTTAGGCATATCCTTGTGAACAGGACTTCCTGGACATTACATGAAAGGACTGGGATACAAGAAAAAACAAACACTTAGCTGCTAAGCAAGTAGTAACAAACACGGCAAATCAAGGCACAAATCACAGCTGAAGAGTTTAGCTGAGGAATTGCACCTGTGTTGAACAGAAAGGCTCTGGCACCTTGGCACTTAATTCTGTCAACTGTTTGGAGATTATCTTGAAGCAAATGGTTGAGAGAGATTTGGGAGCTCCTAGCAATGTGTGCCCTGTTTTTATCAATCTGAAATGGAATCTTTAAGCACATTGCTTTAAAACTATTTATTATAAATATCAGATTTGTTTAATTGATCTGTGTCTGATCTAAGGATGTAAGCCATAGATTTCTAAAACACTACCTCAAATCCAGAATCACTAGACAAATAATTTTGCTAGAACTTCTCTCAAGACTGAGATTGACTCTGATTCACAGTAAGATGTCTGTCTTTGGAGAAAAACAGAAGCCTACAAAATACCCTAAAACTTGTTAATTATATTGTCTTTCCTTAATAAAATGGCTACTGGTTTTTAAGCCACACCTGTAACAGCAAGCTACAAACTTCCTGAACACTTGCCTTATCAATGTGGCACCTCTAACCTTTCTCAAGTCCTAACCCACCTCTGCACAGCCTGTCGAGGTAAGAACATAAATGATGTGAAAACATCACTATTTTGAGATTCTGTGGGTTCCTTAAAAAAACCTGCAACTTGAAAACTGAAAGTATGGAAAACTTCAGAATGTAGTTTGGAAAATAAGGTATTGGAATTTCAGGTAAGGTTATAAAAAATAGTAACAGAATTGACGAACATTTAAATATAAACCAAAAAATTGTTCCATTACCTGGATATGGTTGGCATCAAAATAAACTGAAAATCACAGTGTGGAATATACCATTATATTAAATATTGTGTAGGGGTAAATATTTCATATATTGAAACATATTTGTGTAGGTTTTAACTCATTTGCAGTACCTCAGCACAGGTTTAGTGGATTTATCAGCATGGTACTTTATTATGAATTCAGATATAACTGACAATGGTGAAAGCAATGGCAACTCTTTGACATCTTTTTTTCTACGAATGTCAGTGATTAATAACTGGAATCCCAGATAACTGATTTTTCCCTTTAACAGGATTGCAGAAGGAAACCTCTAAACCACAGGTATATCTATCCTTTTGCAAGGTGTTACCTAATAAGTTTTTTAGGACTGAACTAGGAACATCAAACTTACAGGACTAATGAAGGTGGAAAAACAGCTTTTTTGTTTTAGTAGTTTTGTTCCTGCTACAAATAATTGCTTTAGAATAATTGCAATTACATGAAACATCAGGGGTAAAACAAGGCTGCTGCCTACTAATGTGTTATGGCTATTTCTAATAACAATTATTTGCTTGTTAACATCTTAGAAAATGAAAAGATTTCAAACACAGAAAGCATTAATTTCCTTCCAATTTTCCAATTTTTGCTCATCCAGTTTCAGAAAAAAGCTGAGGCAAATAATTTTTCCTGATATTGTCTACAGCTCCCTATCTGGTACAGACCGCTTCTTTTAGGTGTTAAAAACAGGTGTCTCCTCTCCTATGAGAAGAGGCTGAAAGAGTTGGGCCTGTTCAGCCTGGAGAAGAGAAGGCTCCGGGGAGATCTTATTGCAGCCTTCCAGTACCTAAAGGGGGCCTACAGGAGAGCTGGGGAAGGACTTTTTACTCGGGCATGTAGTGATAGGACGAGGGGGAATGACTTCAAACTAGAAGAGGGCAGGTTTAGATTAAATATTGGGAAGAAATTTTTCACTTTGAGGGTTGTAAGGCACTGGAACAGGTTGCCCAGAGAGGTTGTTGAGGCCCCATCCCTGGAGGTGTTCAAGGCCAGGCTGGACGTGGCCTTGGGCAGCCTGGTCTAGTGGGAGGTGTCCCTGCCTATGGCAGGGGGGTTGGAACTCGATGATCTTCAAGGTCCTTTCCAACCTAAACCATTCTATGATTCTATAAAACACCTCAGCGTTAAATGTATCATCCAAGCAGGGAAATTCACCCAGGTGGTCAACAAGGGAACATGCCCCAGGAAAGCGGGAGTTAGGAGTTAACTTCTTTTCAGAGACTTTACAGGGAGGCTGGGCGCTTGTAGAGATACATTTAGTGCTTCCCCAAGCCAAATGTTCAATCATCTAGTGCCAGCAAGGAAGGAGAACATCTCAAGAAAAGCTGTTAGCAGGTCTAGGCCAAGGGCAACTTACAACTGGCATATTCATCTACCAGGGACTGCTGAATCCACCTCTAGGCAGCAAGACTAACAAAGGAGGAGGCAGTGGCACGTCTTGCATAAAAGCATACTGCCAAATCCCTTGCATGCCCCAGTTGGAAATGGTTTGACTCCCTGTTTTTGATGCCTTCAATGAACACCTTAAGTCGTCTGCTGGAGATTTGCAAGGACAGCGCTGCACTCTGGTATCTGGCCATGGCACAGCCAGAGATGCAACATCCCCAGAGCCAGAGAGACAAAGTGAAGTGGTAGGAGGGAGCCTATGTCTGGAGCCACTGAGATGGGGGAGAAAAAAACGGGTTCTGCTTCCTACTCCCAAAACTGTTCGTGAATTTTATTCAGTGATTCTTAAACAAATAAATGCCTAAGAAGTCATGGGAATGGGGAAAGGGACTGGAACACAGGGTGTTGCACCAGATTATTTGTGCATAGAGTGCATTTACGTTTCTTGCACTTTTTTTCAGAAGGACTAGCTGTGAAACTTGCACTTGAGGCAAGGACATACTGAGGACATACTGAGGTAGTATGTCCTTGGGCATTGACCATGGTCTAAGCATACCCAATGGGATGAGGCTTAGGAGAAGTTCTGAAGGTTTGTTACCCTCCTGTCTGCCTCTGCATTGTGATAGAATTCAGATCGGAGCCAGGTATCCAGTTCTTTAATCCAGAAATACATAAGCATGCACAAGTTCCTATACTTTGATGCCCAGGGATCTCGGTGGTCCAAAATGGAACTGAGAATAAAACCCAGGCACTTTCAAGGCTTATGGCTTTTGAAGATGATGGTCCTCATTGCTCTTTGGACTTAGGAGTCCTTGCTTCAGCAGAACCCTGGTAAATTTATCTTAAATTTAAAATAACCAGAAGAAGCAATAAAAGATAATATTTTTAGATATGCATGATTGATCCGTTTCTCATATTTAAAGGAGTCAGCAGTCAGTCAAATAGCAACATGCATATGTCAATACGTGTGTTGAAGAAAATCAAACATCACTATAGATTTTTAAAATATGTCCTTATTTCTATATTAGATAAATAAACCAAAATGCTTCCCATTTAATTTTCCAAATTTGCATAGCACACCAGGCAAATACAATGGAACTGTACAAACAGAAAATGGGGGTGATCATCAGTATTTTGTTTAATAATGTCTAGATGCCGCATGCTGGTGTAGAAGGAGGCTGGCAATTAAAATTTGTGATACCTGCCGAGCTCTTGAATGTTGCAGAGGAAATTATTAGCAGTGTTAATGTACAAAAGACATTACTCAATCAGATGATGTGGAATTAAATATGTACGGTATACTCTACTAAGGTTATTTTAGGGTATATCTGTTTAGCGTGCTGGGTTTTTTATTACAGATTGTGATGTGCTGTGAGGACACCCTCAGTGTATCTTTATTAGCCATTATTTATTTATTTATTTATTTATACAGCCTATAAGCACACTCAGTGCAGAAATAACGGTGCCATATAGCTTTCTGCTATAGAGCATTATTTTTTAGCATAAGACACTGTCCTGAAATCACCTAACAGCATCTGATTACTGTTAAATATGTTTTCAAGGACACGTTTTAAAGAACTCCTGCAGGTTACTTCAATCTGTAAGGAACAGCTATGACAGGTCAGCAAATTGCTGATAACATTTCCTGGATGGAAAGGTTTTAGGTGGAAAGCACGTGCTCCTATGAAATCATCAATAAAGCTCATGTCTTGGGTCCCACATTCCTTTGAGTTTATTCACATGGATGTGCCCCGTAGACACAGAATTAGGAAATCTGCAGGTAGTGCTTCACCCACAAGTGGTGGCACCCTTCGCTGCTGCTGCTGTTGGCAGGACAGACTTCAGGCAGACAAAATGACTCAGTCCTGTCAGCGTGAACTTGATCTGAATGCCACATCCTATTGAAATCCCATTTGTCCAAACCGACAAGGACAAAGCGATAAACCTCTGTAACTGTTGTAAAAGAAGCTAAATCACAGAACATTGTTGCTCTGCAAGTGCCACCCGCTGCTTTGAAAAGGTACTGCAGGCATTTTAAATGACAATACTTATTTAGCAGTATATTTAAAAATTCCAGGCTTTCTGCCCTGGAAAAAGAATATCTTTGGCACAAGATTAAAAGCAAAGCAACACAGGACGGTACCTATTCTAGATGACAGCTGATGAGTGTGGATCTGTCCTACAGGCTAGGTGTATTGGCACAGCACTGCTGACTTCAGGGGGATCTATGCCAATTTCTAACAGCTAAGATACGGCTCAGTGGTTTTAAGTTTTAAGAAATGCTATTCATTGTCAAGGTTTTGATATATTTTGCTAGCAACATGTCTGCAGTGCACAAACCCCAGAAAGCACTACATAAAGCAATTTTTCTCAACTTGAATTTGACAGAGAATTGTACGTTATCAACAGGTAAAAACTATGGTGATGTAGTGTATTATTTTTGTATCAAACCACTGCAGAGCTGGCAGAAGAGACAAGCGTTGGTGGGTGTTCTGCAACAGAAGGTGAGACAAGGTCATAAGTAAATAATGAGATATATATGTCTGAAATGTTTGGTTGACAATGGGAAAAAAAAAAGGGCACGTAATATATTTTTCCAACACAATTTCTTAAGTGTGTTATGCAAATTAGGAATTTTAGCTTGGTGCTGTTGATAGCAATCTTTTATAGGCAACTGCAGGACCATATGGGAATAGTCTTCTGTACCATGCCAGAAATTCCAAGCAAAGCAACAAAAAATCATCCAAAGCTTCTGTTTCAGTTTGGAATTTGTTGGATGCCAAGTGATGGTTTATGTAGACTTGCAGAACGAACAGATTGTTAGGTATTATATTGTTATTTAAACATGTACAGCTTCTAGGGAAAATATGAAGAGTCAGTACCATAAGTACTACATCAGAGTGATTTTTAAGAAACAGTGAGGAAATATTTGGGCAGAATCTGTTCAAAGCTTGAGCATTCCATTAAATATAGGATATTTTTGGCGCACAGGAGTTTGCTGTGTAGCCTCTCAAATGCCTCTCAAATGCAAAAACCATTACTTCTTCAGCAACATTCTGCCTGTGCATCTTTGGCTTGAAGAGATCAGACTCTATCAAAATGAATGAGACAAAAATACGAAGAGTGATGGAAGGCCAGACTGCAAGTTGTTGGTAGGTACCTAACAAAATGTTCAAAAGAATTTAAGCAGGGTAAGTGACTAAATCCTATAGAAATCAGTGAGGAATTTTTTAGGCTTTTTTGAAAACTTTGCTTAATGCCAAGAGAATCATAAAGGATGCAATTACAAGGGACGTCTAGAGATCACCCAGTCCATTTTCCTCTCTCAAAGTACAACTAACTATTTTCATTTGGACTTTGAAAATGTGGCTCTTGACAAGGTTGTCCTGTATAAGAAACAGGCTTGCTAAACAGTCAAGAAAGTGGTCTAGCATTAGGTAAGTGCCACAAGGAGTCAAGGGCTGTTCCTTTTGATCAGGTGTCTAGAATGAAAAGTGGGCATAATCTCCTTATCTCTTGGGAGTCATTGACCTGAAATAGCCTCAATTCCTTTTGTAGTCCTTGATTGCTGCTTGTCTCTTAAGGAAAGCCATGTTCTTCTAATTAACTGACTACTGGTCTGGAAAATCTACATGTCCTTTTATAACCAAGAAGCTTTTTCAATTAAGTCTGAGAACGTGGACAAGGCTAATATTAGCATACTCATAAAACCCCCAGAGACTTAAAGGGGATGGTAATAGTCCACCTCAGACACATAGGGGAGCAGCTCCGGGTAGGGAGAAGAATCCCTCTGATTTATGTCTTGTCATAGTACGGTTCGGTTTTTCCCTTTGGCATATCTGAGATTTTTTTATGTTCAGTGGTTTAACAGGTAGGTTTTTCATCGAATCATAAAATCGTGGAATGGTTTGGGTTGGAAGGGACCTTTAAAGGTCGCCTAGTCCACCCCCCGTGCAATGAGCAAGGACACCTTCAACTGGATCAGGTTACTTAAAGCCCCGTCCAACCTGGCCTCGAACACTTTCAATGATGGGGCATCTGCAACCTCTCTGGGCAACCGGCTCCAGTGTTTCACCACCCTCATTGTAAAAAGTTTCTTCCTTATATCTAGTCTGAATCTACCCTTCTTTCCTTTAAAACCCTTAACCCTTGCCCTACCGCTACAAGCCCTACTAAAAAGTCTGTCCCCATCTTTCTTATAATCCCCCTTTAAGTACTGAAAGGCTGCAATAAGGTCTCCCCAGAGCCTTCTCTTCTCCAGGCTGAACAACCCCATCTCTCTCGGCCTGTCCTCATAGGAGAGGTGGTCCATCCCTCTTATAATTTTGGCAAGTGCAACCTTGGATAGGTTTGTTTTCTTTTGTTTTCTATCTTTGCTCGATGCAGGAGCCAGGGAGACCTCAGAAAAAGCTAGTAAAGAGGGCTGGGTCGATTACTCATTGCAGCCAACAGCCGGGTGGCAGTGAGGACTTCTGGCCAAGCTAATGTGGGGTTGTAATACATTCTGCTGGGTCCACAGCAATGGAGGAGAAGTCTCCACTCCACACCTTAAGCTGGAGATCTTGAGGGTCTAGGGAAGAAAGGACTGCCAGGATGGGCTGGACTGGGAATGGAAGAAGACTGATATGGAGTGGGAGTTTCAAGTGGGAGGTAACTTGAGCTGGGGGACCAAGGAAGAGCATTACTCCTGCTTGTACAAGCACATTCATAACTTCACTAGAACAAAGCAATCACGACTATATTTAATCAGTTCTTGTGAATAAGTCCTGTGAATGGGTAAGGGAGACGGAAGGGCTTAGAGAAGGAGATCTGGATTCCTTCGTAGGAGAAGGGAAAGGGAGAGTACAAGGCTCAACTAGACGGGTTTTCCTGTAACCCAGCCCCTCATTGCCTCTCGCCTCCCTCCAAACTAACGCATACTCCTCTCTGTTAAAACCCAGGAGCCCTAAAAATTTTGCCATGTCTGAATTTTGTTTGATTGGAGAAACAGGAAGAATACAATCAGGCCCTTGTGTTTTAATGCATCTTCACAGCCTTTGTATCAAACCCTTGAAATCTTTTAGCGCAAAACTGAGGAAGTAGAAAGCTAATGCCAGAAAGAACTGCTGAATTACGGCACTTTGAGAATGGCAAAGTATTCAGTCCCCAGCCTCTTTTCTCTTAGAATGTAATTGAAAATTGGTCTTTTCCAGGCAGAATTTTGAACACACCATGTAGGGGCAAGAGTGACAAAGCAATTTAAAATCATCAGAAGCCAGAGACAGACCATAACAAGAATAGTCTTGTTACCACTGCTGTTCTGCCTTCTCTGCTCTGAAGGCAAACATGGTCACAAAAGTTCAACATTACCAGCTGAAATGTGTATGTGGTAAAATATTTAATGAGAAAGTGTCTTTTTCTATAAATTGGTTATTTAGACGCAGGGACATAGGGGCATTGTTACATAGCCATTTTACCTGAAAATAAACAAAATCTTTAAAAAATGCAAAACAGACAAAGAGTTCTCTTGATTAATTTTCAGAAAACCGGAAATACCTCACTGCATTTACATATATTAACTTCATTAGAAAGATCTGATGAGAACAGACACGGGACAAAAATAATCTTCTTTGGAAATCAAGACTGTAATGAGCAAGAAAATGCTGGATTCAGAAGCCATTCTCATTCCAGCAGGTAGATTGTTTTAATGACTTTTCTGAATGTTAAAGCTAGATAGATTTTGGCAATATCCTGTGAATGACATAAATAGGTAAGACTGAAGCACTTGGCTGTGTTTAATTAACAAGCGGTATACGGAAACTGAAATTGTAGGACAGAGTTCTACTCGGATACTCAGTAAAGGGAGATTAAGATAAAGTTTTTTGTTACTTATGCAGAAAATTCTGCAAGAAGTACTTCAGAAAAAATGTAGTATTGAGCGTTTAAAAATAAATAATCTTTTCTACTTGAAATTAACATGCAATTACACTTTATTAGTTTCTGCTATATCCAAAATTAATGTGATAACATCATTCTTTCAAATCACTGAGAGAAAACAATAATCAGGAATACAACAGAATGCACTTGTACTTCTTGTGCCAATATTCTGCTTTGCACAACAGAATGCCCAGAATAAAGTTCAGAAGTGGTTGATTAACTTGGGACATAAGTTTATTACAACAAGACGTAGAAATTCTGGAAACTGCAATTTATAAATAAATATTCTACCCTTGATTCTTTTCTAAGAAGGAAAAAATACAAATAAAGTTTATCAGTATGTCTTCATGCCTGATGATTTTCTGAAAGATATATTGGGACACGCTGTCTTCAATACTTAGGAAAGCCGAAAGGCTATTTCAGCTTTTACAATTACAAATACTTTCTGCAAGGAAAGGTCCTTTCAGAAAACTCTCAGAATACATGTGGTTCTTTTCACAAGAAACAGAATATTTACTGAAAGAAGCTGTGCACAGACCAGAAAAAGACATGTCGGAACAAATTGCCAGATTAAACAACATCATCTTATCAAGAATAGGTGGCATGTCTCAGCAGCTCACAAATGGGAGTACCTATGATGTTAACCAAACATGCATTAAAAGTTGTGGGCAATCTCGTGTGTTGAATTTGTGTGTGAAATTGTAAACAGATAAAATCATAAACTTTCACTGAAGTGTCACAAGACAATGGTAGACCAAAGGGTGTTGATCTCCAAAAAAGTACTGAGGCCCTTCCAGGATGAGGCTTACAATTGGGTTGATGCTTATGTTCCATCCCATCTAACTTTAATGAATATCAGCAGGATCATACCTGGGAATGAAGGCAAATAGCCTAAAATAAGCATGTGTAAAGCTCAGCAGCCCACCTGCAAGGCAACACAGGTCATTATGAACACATCACCTTGGTGCTCAGACTCCCCAAAGAACGCGGAATCCAGTGTGAGGTCTGCTGCTTAATATTCATAGCCTTCCATGGTAATGGCCCTGGCTACCTCCGAGATCAGCTCTCGCTTTCTGATCATGACTTCCCGTCACACCGGTCCTTTCTGCTGCATGCAGGAAATCAATGGGAGAGGCACATGGGGTGGGAGGTCAAGCTTTCACAGGAGCTAGACCTTAATGATGGATCTGGCTCCCATAAGAAAAAGGAATGGCTGCTAACTTCACTGCTTGCAGAACTAAAACCAAAACTCATACATTTGAAAGGAAACAGAGAGGAAACAGGAAGATAAAGAGGGCAGAAAAGAGAAAATATGTTTGCTACTATCCAATTAATCTTACAAATGCAGAAATAAGGGAGCTGGCTTGTTTATATTCCTTCAATTAAATGGGAGATACTCAAAGTCTGAACTAAAGTACATGGATATATTAAATACTCTTTTGCTTTGTTTTGTAATTCACTCCTGCTGTGCCACTGCTGTAAACATGCACATGGGTATCTGTACATATTGAGCCATAGGCATTTTCAAAGTTCATCTCATGAGCCTGTCAGTTTTGAACTTTAATTTAACAGCTATGTGCTGTGTTGTGTGGCCAAAGATAAGTAACCACTTCAGGAATGTCCCCCTCACAACAATTTTCCGCAGGGCTTGTTAAAAGTTGTACATCTCTCAGGAAAGCACTCTGAGGTGTTTCTGTGCTCCCCTGATTCTAGTCTTGAAGTTAAGAAGCCAAGGCCGATGCTCTACAGCCAACTCAACTGTATTTTACTGGACACCTGATTTGTTGTAAATCTTACAGCTTGTTTAGTTCTTTATCCCCTGAAACTTGCTGTGACTATCCCTCAGGCTTTTGTGAGAGCCACCGCAGTGAGATGTCCTTATTTTCTGCCAACTTCCTTTCTTCTCATCCACCCTCTCACACACAAATTCTATGTTTCCATATTTCATCCATTTCTTCTGTCCAAGAATTTACTGAACTATTGGTTAGCTAAGGAAATTCCCAGCATACTGTGAATAATTTTCATACAAATGCAGAAGTATAAAAGAACATTTCCCTCTCTGTCTCTAAAACTCCCCTTCTCCCACATCTACAATGTTCATTTAATACCATAACGCCCTCTTTTCATTTGTTAACCCTTCCCTCAGATACTTTCCCCTTTAATTTTATAACGGCCCTGTCTCCTTATCCTTGCACTTTTTCTGAGCCATCTTCCTTCTTTCATCGGAAAGTATCTTCATGGTACTTTCTACTACAACAGGGGTATCCTCACCAACCAGGACAGTCCTGGTTTCTCTAATTAGACGCAGAGGACTTCAACTCATGGCTTGCAGACCTAATCAGGACAGACTAGCTCATCACGCTGTGGAGGAGGTCAGTGGCAAGATCAATAGGTTTAAGAAAATTTGCTCAGCAGGACCTCAAGCTGAGAGCAAAAAATGACCATCCTGCATTTTGAGCAGTGGGAAGTTCAGAGAACTCCAGAGAAACAGTTATACACACAAAGTTACAGATAAACAACCCAACCAGAGCATCGTGCTAAGCCGCCTATCAAGCATCCGTAACTGAGAAAGCCCACGTGTTGCTCACATTGGATGGAGGTATCTAAACGTACTTTTTTTATATTTGTGTTCGGTTAGTTTACTACTTTGATAATAGTTTAGAAATTTGGAAGTGGTAAAAATACTTCTGGAACCCACAGACCTGACTAGAAAAAAGAAGTATAGCAGAGAAATCTGTTTTCCAAAGCTGTTCTTTTGATTTGGCACAGGTGAAAATATTTTCAAACCGATTGTCGTCATGGTTATGGTAATATATACGAATAAATATTTTTTTCAATGATTTTGAGAAGGTAAAATACCTTAAAAAAAGAAAGAATGCAATGAAAATTTACTCCCCTTTTACAACTCAAAACAGCTTTTCAAGGAAGTGGGTAATTATAATACTGAAAAGACTTAACCCATTATATAAGAGAACTAAGATAAGAATCGATAAGCACAAATTATGGGTCAGATTGATTTTGAACACAAAAACAACACCTATATATAGAGTGCAAAATTTTTAGAGAAAGAAGAAAAGAATGTTGCTGAAGTGGAAATAAGGGAATATACGTATTAAGTACTTCCTATCACTTCAGCAGGTGTGGAACACAGAAATACTGATATAAGTCCAGGAGAAAATGGAAGAACTAGCCACAGTTCAGCCACCAAAAAGGAAGGACAGAGTCAAATCTGCCAGCAGAATCCCACCTTTTGATTCCACCCTATTTTTTTCATCAACTGCAATGCAAAAAAGATGTGGAAAGTTTCTGAAGCGATCACACTACTATCAGCAGCAATGGCAATGCATCCTACTAGGCACTGGGATTAGTAAAATGTTTGGTCAGGTTTCTTTTTTCACAAAGAAAAGTAAAGTATGCATGTAAGGTTTATATTTAACTGCAACCAGTCACTCCAAGTTTGTTTTAAGGATAAGATATTTTTAAGAAGATTTGCTCATACAAAAGTGAGGTTGCCTTGGCAACTGTAACTATAGAAAGCCAGAGTAATCACTTTCACAAAATCCTTCCTAGTGCTTTCTCCCTCTTAATAGCAATGTGTAAATACCTTGTTTTAAGCTACATTTATCAGAAATATTACTTATCATTGATTCTACCCTTGAGGCATGGGAATCCAAAAGTGTGTGCTTAAAGCAGGTTGAATAGTGCAAAACCAATTTGCAAACACTTATTTCAATTCAAAAATGAGAGTCAGATCATGCATATTTGGTCTTGGAGGGAAGTGAAAATTTGAAAAGAATGCAGCATTCTGTTTTCATATTGCAAGATCTCATTGAATAAACTGTGTGATGTATTCATCTATCTTTGAACACAATAATGGTTCACTTTTGTGAACAGCAAGCAGAAGGAATTAAGGTTGCGGTTTAATATACCTAAACTACATTCACGCAGACAGATCTACTGAATTATTGCACAGCTCTGCGTTGCATACTCTGGACTTATCTGTGTGGCTGGGACAAGTTTAAGGTCTCTTCATCTCTTCATTACATGGTAGAAATGTACTCTGATTTCCCTGGCACAGTGTTTGAAATCCATCATTAGCGATATCTGGCATAGTCCTGCTGACCCCTAGGCTTGTCATTTAATAACATCCAATTTTTCTGCTGTGCTTGTTAGAGTAGATGATGTCCATTTAGGCTCGATTCATTCCTGTGGCCTTCCTTGTCTGATAAATAATATTTTACCACAGACCTCCCTCTCAGGCCATGCTGTTCAGCTTTGGGTTACTGATGCCATAGAATACATTGGCCACAGGAATGGGTTCTTGCAATGAAACAGGGATGGAAATTAACAGTAGTTTGCAAATTGTCTCTTTTCATTCATTATCAGAAGAGTATTGTTTTCCTCAACTCTGCTTCCTGCCTGTACAAATGCTCTCCTGAATTATAGTTGCAAAGCACACACTAGGAACGCCAGGGTCATACCGTGTAACTACAATACGTACCCTCTTTCTTTTCCTTGTCTATGATTCTGTAACTCAAAATGTATTTACAACCCCGTGATGTTAATATTCAAATTTGAGCACCCTGTTATGAATACTGTTAGGACTTTTCTTTTGTCTGTTAAAATGTCACTAATAAGTTACACAATATCACAAGTGATCAAAAAGTGATATCGGTGTAGATGCCACTAGAAATGTGGGAAACCAATATCTTCCATGATGCAAATGAAGATTTTTTCTGCCCCTATAGTTTTGCAAGGTGCCAGAAGTCACACACATTTACTTATGCTGCTGCATCATCATCATCATCATCATTATTCCAGGCAGACCTGATATTTTTCAAATCCAACCATCCATGCCAGTCCGGCTGGGAGACTAGCAGCATTTAGCACAATGAGTATCAAATATATGTGTTCAGCACATGTTTTCTAGCAATTCCCAGGTCTACAGAGAGGTTAATGTCCTCTAAATAATTAGAATGATTCTTAAATTTTTACTCACCTCCAGTGATTACACAGAGACCATGCTTCAGTGAAGTGCATTTTCAACATTGTAACAGTATCGAGGCACTCAAAAATCCAATGTGATATTCACAAACTTTATCTTTCCACTAGCTTCTCAGTGATTAATAGCAAGACTACTTTAAAAAGTAGCTTCATAAGATGGATGCATTGAACAAAATTAAGTATCAAATCCTGAATTTTGAATGAAGTCAAAGGAGACAGGAAAATTTAAACCAAATGAGGATCTGCTGGGATGTCTGTTTTAGGCTAAATTAAATATAGCCTTTTAGCCTGCGTTCAGGCATCCTAGCTTGTGTTCACTCTTATGTAGTTTGACAAACTGAATAATCTGAGGTCTTTCCTCACAATATTAAAGGAAAGACATATGATCTTGATTTACCTTTTGATCAATATATTTGTTTTCTTCAATTGCTGATCTTTTAGAGTGGTCACACGAGGACGAAGATGCTGAGGGAAGTCTTCGCAGCAAACAGCTGGTATCTTGTTGCTGGCGATCAATAAACTGCTTCATAAAACTTTCCCTTGTGAACAAATAGAAGACATTGATGGATTAAAACCCTAGGAAGAGTTAATATTTGGTTTTCTTTATGACATGTCACAACCTATTAGTGCTAAGGTGGATAAAATTAAAGAAAAAGTTGTACTGGGCTGTAGATGGATACATGGACAGAGTGCTGAAACAACTGATAAAAAAATAATTTATTAAAGAAATCTATAACTGAATTGGGAGGTGGATGGCTTGCATGTAGTTTCAAGGAAAGTAAGTTTATTCCTATTATTTCCTATTTATTTGCTATTATTTCCTTCTCTTTCCTATTACTATATTTCTTTTATTTCCTATTATTCCTATTTATTTATTTATTTACCAGTTAAAGTGCTAAATATTTGAGGTGCCTTTTGCAGTTTTCAGCTCTTTTGAGCTCATTAAACAGGGAGTTGTTACTTCAATGTAAATCAAATACTGATATAATCCAAAGGAAACATACTCTCTGCAAGAAATTCTTTCTTGAAGATTTCCAGCAACATCTGTTCGTATAGCTGCCTTGAACGCCAGTATTAAGGCACTTCAGCAATTCTGTGCCTCACATATGGCACGTTTAAAACGCAGGAGCATTTCAGTTTGCAACAAATGCACATTTATCTTGCTGTATTTTAAGTTTAGTAGAGTTGCCCTATTTTCAGTGTAAATTGACTATGTCAAAACCAATTTTTTATCGGGAGAGATAGTGCTACATAGTACAGTAGCTTTAGATTTAAAGATATGATTTGCTAGTGACAGTTTGAAGTCTGTTTCAGTAGTGAGCATGATCACATATTAGTCTAGAGCACGCCAGGAAAAATAGCTAGAAAGAAATACCAAAAAAGCCCTAAGACTAGGAGAAGAATGCCCTCAATATATCACCAAATAGCATTTTGATACTGAAAGCAAAACATCTATGACTGCTTTCTTGAGGTTTGGAAGGTTGTTTTTCCCGACCCTTCTGACCAGCATTACTCTTTTCATGCAGCTAAGATGATACAAACAGGTCAAACCCGTTGCCTTTTAGCTTTCTTGTGAGATTTATCAAAAGAAATGTAACCTCAGGAGACCTAGAACAATGACGGCCATCTTTCACACCATCCTCTCTCCCAGCAGGTGCTTGGCAGGGATACCGGAATGGGCACGGCCAGAGGACCTGTTTGGCCAGCCTGTGCTGTTGCAGCGGTCGGTCTTAGCAGCCTGTACATGCTAGAGCAGTCCTTGGCTTTCTGTAAGCTTCTTTTGGGACCACGCCAAGAATACCTGTACCGTAACTGATGATTGAGTAGCCAGCTGAGGGGCTGGTCCTTTGTTAAGGTGAGTTTTGCAGGGAAGTGGTAACTATGCAAATGCAAAGAGAGGACAAGGTCATCACAGAGTGACTGGTATTGGGTGGCCTGTGTTATCCCCCCTAACGATTTGCTGCCAGTTGACCTCATCTTTAAAAAGCTGCACGAGAATTGATTAGACTGCTAGCTGTCTATGTCAGCCAAGAATCTAAAATCCAAATGGGAGTGAAGAAACAACAACACACTTTTCAATCATATTGTACTTGTGTCGGTTCTGGTCAATCTAGTTGCTTTCATGAATACATTATAAGGAGTGCTACAATTAATTTTTTTTCTTTCAGAAGTAGAAATGAGGTAAAACCAAAATGTCACATCCTCTCAACGCCAATGTTAATTCTGTTTCATCTCTGATTTTCTGAACTATCTGCCCAATCCACAAGCAAAACAGTTAAATATTTGGGTGCCACGTGGCACCAGACAAGTTTACAGTATACTAGCAAAGGAAATATTTCAATACCTTATTTTTGGAACTGTGAAATCTGAAGGGAGCTTGGAGATTTTCACCATTTGTGGCCTGTTTGGAAATTTTTCAAAGATGCGTAGACGCAACGGAAGCTTCTCCTTTGTATCTGCATTTGCTTCACTTTGCTTTAGCTGAAACCAAGGAAATGAAAAAAATGACAGAAAGGGAAATTTTGCTCTGTAACATCCCAGTCTTGTTTTTCAGAATCCAAATAATAACAGCAATCATTTAAAGAAACAGAAGATGGCAGCAAAGAACTACACAGGGTAAATTTGACACTCACGAGTTTATTGATCTGCTTGTGCTAGAAGCTGACAAATACCTAACAATACCATGCATTTAATTGAAAGTCATAAAATGGGAGGATTCCTAATAACTTTAATTTTTAAATACCAAGCATATTAGTGTCTCATTCAATATGCTTTTTTTCTGTGTTTTCTTCACAGATCCCTAACACTTTACCAAGCAAATAAACACCCATGATTTCTGATTAGGAACATCTTTCTGTATATGCTGACAGCTCTTAGATATTCAAATAGAACATAGCATTTTAAAAGGGAGCAATTTTTAAGGAATCCAGCTCTCAGAACATGAAAATAACAGGAAAATTGCATTTAGATGAGTATTATAAGTAATAACAAAGGACCCAAAAGAATCCATCCACATCAGCAATTCTGATACTGAGCTGCAGCAAATCACTAACAAATGTTGCATTTATAAGTATTCACAAACAGTTATTCTGAGGAATATCACACATCTAAGTATGGAAAAGGCAGATACACCTATGTACGTGGCCAGATGATGGCTAAATCTAATGATACGAGACAAAAAAGATATGATACAGAGATATGATTCCTGAATTCTGATTACCTTATGAAGTAATTCAGTTGTGTCATTGCAACAAAATACCAAGCCAAAAAGAATCAGTGAAATTAATTTTTGCATTTACTTTAAATGGTATGTGTATTGCACACTATTTCAATAAGCATACATCTGAGATTATTTCAGTTCTCTTTCTCCCACCCTCTTGTGAGCACAGGCTTAGACGCTTACATTTTAAAACAGATTTTCACCACCAGCACCCGCAGAGAATACTGCTGATAGACATCAGCTATAGATTTTTACCAGGGGCAATTGCCCAGGAAGTCGAACAGAGTTTTACCTCTCATTTGCACTGCCTAGTGAAATGCATGCTGCCACAGCATGCTATAGAAGAACAACTGCTCTGCTGCACCGTCATGCTACCAGCAACATCACCACTTCCAGCCATAGGACAGCTTAAACTGAAAATCAATTCATATTCGGTTGGATATAAGTTGTCATGTGGACTGAAAACTGTTTGAAGAGCTACACACAAAGACTAATGATTAATAGTAAAGCACTGAGTCAGAATAGAAGGGGAATATTGCATAAATCTGTATTATGTCCAGTCCTATTTAATGGCTTCATTAATGATCCTTACAAGGAAGAAATTATGACATTAATGAAATTCACTTGATATTAAAATGTGAAGAGTTGCAAATACCACAGCGGACAAGGAAAAGGACAAATTTAGAAATAGGGGCAGGAAATGAAAGACTGAAAAAATTATAGAGCAAGAATAAGAGCAGAAACTAAACAAGAACTTGTACGTCAATACAGCATCAAAAGGCCAGTTTGGGCACCAAGTGCAATTATATTACCAGACAAAAGCTATGCTCACAACCCATCTCTGTTGGTTAGACATGAAAAAGTTTTAGCAAATGGTACAGAGGTCCACAGCTCCTCTCCCTGCTGCTTTGAAGAGACCATACTTGGGTATGCATTCACTTCTAAATACCGTTTTATCAGTCCCACACTGGCAAGCCAAAATTGTGCAGAAAAGAGCCATGAAAACCAGGGGAGAGCTACATAAACCAACTGGGGCAAGGGAGAAAAAAGGAGAGGAAAGACAAGGGGCCCAATATTTATACTACATCTACCATAACTGAGTATAAAGTAAGGGGAGGGGAGACTATATGAATTTATGTAAGAAATATTTGGAAACAAATTATTTCAAGAATATAATAGAGTACCCCAAATACAGGAATGAGAGGATGAAATTAAGAAAGGGAATTCTTAGGCTAAGAATAAAGATTACTATCCTCACTGGGAAATCTCTGAGTGTTCAGAGGGAAGCGCCTCATCATTCCAAATTCAGACTAGACAGAACCCTTGAAACGCCAGAGTACTGCAGACGGAAATTCTTCTCTGTCAGGGAGAGGAATTGGATAATCTAACAGGGCTTTTCTGCAACACTGTACTGTTGAAAAGCTTTAGGAAGGGTAATTTTTAGAGGGAAAAAAAGGTTTCCAGTTTCTGCTGGTTTGCTTTTTAATAAGAAATCATTGCATAAATACACAGATTTTGGCATGGACAAACAATGTCCCTTCCAGTTATGAACTCCTGTTCACAGAAGTCAGTCTACACAGAACAGAGAGCACATGCCAGACTGCAGTGCTGTCTCGGTGCAGAACAGATCAGGGAGAGCTTGGAAGCAGGAAACTGCACAGTGCAAAAGGTAAGCAAGGGGACAGCAATATTCCCTGTCTAAACAGGAGAATGATTCAAGAGAGGCTTTAAAATAACGTAAAGTCAAAGCAGTTCTACAGAGTATCTCCAATTACTCATGCTGTGATAATATTACATATTGGGGAGCACGAGGCATTTAGCTTCACTGAGTTCTTCTCTACGCACTTAGGGTGTAATTGTTGCTCCACATGACATACATCCTATTTTGTATTGCTGCTTAAAACCTTTACATTTCAACTTTCTTTACCGCACAACAAACACTTACGTTTTTTAAGGGTACAAGATTATGTTGAAATGTCGCAGTGATGGTGCAGAGTGTTTCTAGTAACAGCTAACCCCAAAATAAAGTACCAGGACATTTTATCTATGATGTTTAATTTTATTTATTATTATTACTATTGGCAAGGACTGGTCTGATTTGCTCTGTGTGGTCCTCAATCTCCAGCTCCAAAAGAGCCTACGGGGAGCAGTTCACCAACATTCTGTCAGCCTGGCCTGGCTAAATTCTCTTGTGGCTGCTAGAATGGTTCCTGCAAAGCCATAGAAGGAATTTATGTCTATTTCCACTATTTCCATGGTGCTCGAGTTTACAGGGACAGATTTAATGGCACAATATGTACAGTATAACTGTCTGCTCCGACCCTAGATCAGAACTTTTCCAAATAGTACATAAATGGCGAGGAGTGGCAGACAGGAAATCTTAATTTGGGATTCCAATGGTAGCTTGAATAATACATTCAGATACGGGTCCCTGAAATCTAAGCTCTCCCTGATCTGTTCACATAATTGTCTTAGATCAATACAAAAGACAGCTGTGAGAACGGCAGACTTATTGGTGAAGAGAGCGTATCTGTGCTTTTTTTTTTCTCCCAGAAAGGCATTATGGCCATGTCTCCATTTGGTTCAGAGCAGTTTGAAGTGAATCCCCCAATCATCAGCACTTGCTGTTTGCTGGTTTAGTTTATGAGCTGTGTTGGTAAGCAAAACAGATTCTTCTTGGAGGAAGCAAAACCCCAGTCTCCACCTCGGTGACACACAAACGCACTCCAGGCACCACTGAGATCAGAACCAGTGACTGGTCCTTTGGGTGGCTTCATGCCCCATGTGTGATGGGGCACGTAGCCCAGTGCGAGACCGAATCTCATCTGAAGCAAAGCCCTCTCAGCTGCACACACTATAAATGCGGTGGCAGCAGCAACTGCTTCATCATACTGATTCTCTCCCATGGCGCAGCCCAGGCATCAACGCGGGATGACCTCATTCGTACTACTTAATGCAGCTTCAGCTGTAAATTTCTTTGTGACTTCAAGGCTTCCTTACAAAAAGGCGACTGCTACAACCAGCTTTAGCGTAATTAAGATCTGGGCCCTTAAAACTGAAGGGAACCTGGAAGTGGTTGTCCTAAATACACACAGTAGCATAAATGGTGGTGAAACGGGAAGACTGGGGTAGAGGCAGGGGGAATAAAAGAGACAGCAGGTAATGACCAGTGAGAAAAAGGGGCAGGGTTAGCTCTTTAATGCAGATGCACCTTGGCCGCTGTCAGACAATTGTGCTGGGATGGTCAGAAAAGCAATCGCTGCCTTGCAGGAGGTAACAGCCTTCCCGGCAGGAAGCTGGCATCTCCCACGTAACCACACTGGTCCTATTCACAAACCATCCCACCTCTGCCAGCTACTAAAGCTCTCATCTGTGTTTCAGAAATGAAAGTGGTGACATTTAAAAATTAAAAAAAAACAAACCAACGAATGCTACATTACAGTACTTGAACCACACAGTGCTATGTAGAACCTAAAGAGAAGAGTAAGTCAATAAAAGGTGGTTCTTAATTTTTTTATCTTAAAATGTTGTAGTACTATAATTGCCCAGATATTAATCACTGCAAATGTGGTCAGGGTGAAAGTAGTGAGTTCTAAAGTGTATACTGCAACTTCTTAGACAGCAGTGATTGGAGGTGCTGAAAAAGTGTTGAAGCATTGGAGGACAAGCAGCAGGACCTGATAAGAAGAGCTGCATTCCCACAGTCTCTCCCTACGTTCACCAGAAGAGACATGCCACAGTGCCCTTCAAATCTTCAGGTGAATGCAGGGCGGTGTCACGCCTGCCCTCCAGCCTGCATCCCCTTCTACAGCTGCAGGACGTTAGAAGTGTGTGCACATGCAGAGGTCTCATTTCGGACTCAGGCGGGAGCCGACGGCCTGGAGTGTGGAAGTGCTCCAGGGTCTGGTAATATGAACAAGATCACTTCAACAGTTCAAAGGGCTGACTAAGGTGAGTATCTCTTAATATCACCAAATTGCATTTAGAGACAGAAACATCCTCGAAAGTAATGTTCTTGGCAAAGCAAACTGAAAGCTCAGATTTAACACAGTCATTGAGTTTCTAAGACATTGATGCTTTGGTGAGAACATGCCAAAGAAGAAACAGAGTTAACGATAGCCAAAGGGCTAAGACCTACCCTTCCTAATTTTTTTGTTTTGTTCTCTATTCATTTAATTCCGATCATGGAAGAAGAGCCAGTAATGTGCAAAATGTAAAGCGTGAAAGATTTGGTTTTCATATGGCATGTGAGGCAAGTGTATGTGAAATTCACTTAAACGCTCCGTAAATATTTCAATTAAACTAAATGATTATGAAAAACTTACTGCAATGCTCTAACTCTTTCATTTTAGTTGACAGTTTTCATAACAGGCTGAGATCAATCATGTTCAAAATTAAAAGCTTTGCTACTGATGTACACACAGTTTATTTAGGAACTGGCCAGCTGCCCAGAATAATTTCATGGTGACTGAAAAGTTCAAACCTTTTAAGAAAGTTCAGGGGGTCTTAAAAGAGGATAGTTTTAAATTAATATTGTTTGGTACGTTATAGTGCACCTCTATATATCAACAGTTTTCACTGCAAATCTCCTTAGGGGTTGTATTTGAAGAATAAAGTGACTATACAATGTCTGTGTTACACTCTTAGTAGGATATGCTACGTGCTCCAACACTAAACACTTTGAGCATGAAAGTGCATGGGGATGAAAGACATTACAAACTGATACCGGCACCCATCCAACAGTTTTCCAGAATTTTTTACTTATCCAAATTCTCAGATTTACCATGACCTTTGGCTTGTCAAAAGGAGCTTTGAATGAAATCCAAGTAATTAGCATTAAATGACATGTAAATTAAACAATTAAAAATCAGAAAGGCACATTAAATGAGCCACTTTTTCCCTTTCTGTTATTATTCTGAAACCATCTAGGTCTGGTAAATTTTTGGACATGAAGGACCTATACTAAAAGAAGATATGCGTATGGGTAAGCTTTCACAGCCCACACTCAGCTTTGGCATCAATTTGTATCAACATTTTGTACCTACATTTGTTTGAAGTTCAACACAAATCAGCTGTTCAGTTACTATTATTTACACCTGCAACCCCATTAACAATGAAGAAAAAGCTCAATTTTGTTTGAGCAAACTGCACCATGAAAAAAGGAAGGTAAAAACCAACCTGAAAATTAAGGTAGAAAAACTGACAAACTGAATTTGGGTGAAAGTAACATTTGCAGTGTTAAAAAAACCCAGTATTTATGATGTGTAGATCTTATTAGTATGTCTATAGTGTTATATAAAAGACTGCCAAGGGCCTAACCCCTTGCCTAAGGTCAGATTGTACCTGCTGACTTCAACCACAGTTAATAATATTTGGCTCTTGGTTCCTCTAGGCCCTGTGTGGTGGCCCTGAGACATAATTACAGCAGTTATTTTTCTACAGGTTTTCCAGTTCCTCAAGGCATCTGAAACAGTGTGAGACCTTTTATGAGCAATTCCCCTGAGCACCACTTCTGTAGGATGACATTTGGGTTGTGTATCGCCTACTTTGAGAGGGAGAAGAGCTTGTGAGTTTGGCTGAAGGTGGGGTAGCACTACAGGGCTGTGTGGCTTGGAGTCCAACCTGGGAAGGCCTTGCCCGTTCTTTCTCTGAAAGCAGTACCTCAATTAAAATATTCCCTGAACTACATCAAAGTATTGTCTGGGAGAAAGTAGCCGGAGCTACAGGAGAGAGCCAGCAGTGAGCGAAGAGTTAAGCGGCGTGCAAGACAAGGGGTTAACGCCTGAGCTTGCTCTCTTGTCCTCTTTTAGTTAACTCTCTAGATGTACCAGTTGTGAATTCCGCCCTTCGGGCTCACCTAAACAAATGGGGACATTGCCAGCAATAAAAAAATTCTCTCACGTAGGGACTGTAAAACAGAACCTAAATTGATTTTAACCACATTCTGCGCCGCCTTGGGGAATTTTCAGTGAAATGTACCAAAAAATATGATTACAGTGGTGCTGGCATTCACAGTAGAGACTGCAGTGTTGATAATAAAAGGATAAAATAAACTGAAAAAGTTCCTGGTAGATGGAGGAACAAGATTGCACGTATATTTCTCATACGCAAAAGATTTGGGTTTTTTTATAAACAACTTTTCTGTGTCACAGGGTTTATATGCTGTGTGTAGTACAATTTGGTGCTGTGACTGCTATTTCCCAATTGTTCATTTAAATAACTTTTTCTTCAATTTTGCATGAAGTCTTCCAAATTAATAAGATATTGAGAAAGGTTTCACAAATGTGGGTTTTTAAATAACTTCCTTCCAGTAATTGTAGCTCCCATCAGTTCTTCAGGAACAAATGCTGCTGACAAGATGTGATTGCAATTCAAATGGTACAAAACTCCTCTAGCAAAATTTGGCTAAGATTTAGTCCATTTATCTAATAGAGGACAGGAATCCAGAATGTCAGAGAGTTTGCCTTTGATTAACTGAGATAAATAAGATGAATTTTTCAGAGCTATTACTTCATACTGCCTACAGACTCAGGCAAACATTGTTACATTGATTACACTTTAGCCATATTTCCAAATCTTTTTCCCCTCTGTAGTGGCAAGAATTATACCATTTTAACAAAAACATGGGATCCCAGATTCTGCACAGTCAGTGTTCATAATCAGGGCCCCAGGAATGGGCTTACTGGACCAGATTCAACCTTCTTGCCTTTCGACTGAGGTACCTACCCGAGTTAATTAAGCTATGGTTGTCTTAGTCTCTCTTTATAGCCAAAAGTGACAAAGAGGCACTTGTAGAGGTCAGTTCAGATCTTGAGCTGGCTATATCTTTCAGACATGCTTATTTTTTTCCATTGACTAATTAGGGAACTTGAATCCAGTATGTTCTTTAAATCTGATGTGTGATTCCCAGTGTTAGGCAGGATGAATCTCGGCCATAGCATCTATGATGGTATTCATCTCACCTAATTATAGTTGGCTGAAGGTGAAGTACATCGTATAATTATCTAGGTGCTTCCTATATTTAACTGAAAAAGGTATCTCCAGACATTAAGTAATCCCATACAAACTCATAACTAAGACAAGCAAGATGGATTACCACCTTAGGGTGACTCCTTCACTGAATGTAGAGACAGTATGAGGCTATATCTATACTAGTAACGTACTGGGGTATGGGCCTAGGAATTGGAATAAGATTGTCCATTGTGTTACACTGTTAGCAAGGCCGCTTGCACAGTTTTGGCCTTTGCCACCTAGCACTCTCCCTGATCATGCCTGAGCACAGTTTGGGGCTTATCCCAGCTGGGGACATTCCCAGTAGGCAGTATGGGTACTTGCTATTTAAGTGGCAGGTAGTTTTGGAAAGGGAAGATAAATTGGCCAACCGCATCCTGGGCTGCATCAAAAGAAGTGTGGCCAGCAGGGCGAGGGAGGTGATTCTGCCCCTCTACTCCACTCTCGTGAGACCCCACCTGGAGTACTGCGTCCAGCTCTGGAGTCCCCAACATAAGAAGGACATGGACCTGTTGGAGCGTGTCCAGAGGAGGGCCACGAGGATGATCCGAGGGCTGGAGCACCTCTCCTATGAGGAGAGGCTGAAGGAGTTGGGGCTGTTCAGCCTGGAGAAGAGAAGGCTCCGGGGAGATCTTATTGCGGCCTTTCAGTACCTAAAGGGGGCCTACAGGAGAGCTGGGGAAGGACTTTTTACTAGGGCATGTAGTGACAGGACAAGGGGGAATGGCTTCAAACTGGAAGAGGGCAGGTTTAGATTGAACATTAGGAAGAAGTTTTTCACTTTGAGGGTGGTGAGGCACTGGAACAGGTTGCCCAGAGAGGTTGTTGAGTCCCCATCCCTGGAGGTGTTCAAGGCCAGGCGTGGCGTGGCCTTGGGCAACCTGGTCTAGTGGGAGGTGTCCCTGCCTATGGCAGGGGGGTTGGAACTCGATGATCTTCAAGGTCCTTTCCAACCTAAACCATTCTATGATTCTATGATTAGCTTAACTTTCAAAGGTTCTCACCACAGGCAGCTCCCATTTACTTAAAAAAGAGCTGAAGACACTCAGAGAAGCAGGCTGTGACTGGCTGAGGAAGTCATCATCTTGACTTCCTATTGGGACACGGGCAGTGAGAGGTATATAAAATGCTGAATAGCCATGAGGTCACAGGGGTAAAAGACTCAATCTGCAGGGAACCTGTGTGTCCCTGCTCACAGTTTAACAAAGCAATATAACTTTGACCTAGGCCCTGTTAATACCGAAGTATAGGAAGACTGGAATTTGATCCATACATACAAACCCTTTATTCCATGTGATCTGTATAGGCTGCTGTATGCATTGTCTGGGATATTACACAGGATAGATCACCACTAAACTGGTGTGGAAATAAGGCATATCCAACTTGATTTACTACTTAGTTTCATCTGCATGGTAGGAAACATAGCTATGCTATGTGAACCCAATTCCAGATTCTAAAGCCAACCTATATGTTCCCTGTGAATTTGTGAGTGCTGCTTGAGGTGGAAGCAGCTAGGTGTAGATGCTGAATGATACTTGTCACAGACTGTGATGCAGATGCTCATGCAGCAGGTTGCACATTTCTGTGGGTTGTGGCAATGCAAACCTATGTTTCCTTCTTTTCTCAGGTGTGCTGCAGTCTTTATGGACATTCTTGTAAAGGGATACTTTGCTGGCACAGATCAATATAATAATATCTCCTAACATACAAAGGTTCTCCACAAAGACAAAAAGGATAATCTACTCAATGATCGCTGTAGCTAGGAGAAGAATGCTTCATCTGCAACATGGAATACAATTCAGATGAGACACCAGATAAATCTTCCTAAAAATACCAAAACTTAAGTACCACATGTCACAATGAATGCATTATTCTTGGTCTTACTCGCAGGCCACGCTAAGCAAACCTCAACCACAGTGCACAGTACTTTTTTTGTTTCCAGTGCTTTCAGCATAAACACCATTATCACGTGCATTTGTTTCATTAAATGTATTCAACTAAATATGTATGAGGCCGTACACTTGATCTGATCTCTAAGTAATCGATTTGTTTGGGATTGGAAAATTGGAGAGGGTCTGTGGAGGGGCCATAGAGATCTTCTCTGTAAGGTAGTTCTAGAGAATATAGAGGCACACTCTTCACAAGGAGACTTGGTCACAGGACAAGAAGCAAAGGGCACCATTTGCTTCATGAAAAAACCTGTCTAGACAGAACAAAGCAATTCTTCACTGTGAAGAAAATCATTGGAATAAGTTACCGAGAGAAGCCATAGAATTTTTATCACTGGAGATATTCAAGACTTGGCCTGATAGGACTCTGGGTAACCTCATCAAATGGCCTGCTTTCAATGGCAGGTTGGACCAGATGGTCTCCAGAAGTCCCTTCCACTGTAGACTTTTCTATGATTCTATGACTTGGTGATAGCTATGAACTTCAAGACAACAGATAATTATGCTCTTCAGTTTCACTGTTGTGTATATGCATCTGCTATCTCTTGATAATTTGTACTTTCATTCAAGCCCTTACTGGGCTTTGTTAGATTTTGTGAGAAGGTAATTAATGTAACTTAGATTTGAGTGAGTATTTGCAACCCACATAGTGGACCAATTTTTACAATCAAATATCCTTAACACTGAGAAAATGTAACTGAAATTGAGAAAAAAGTTATAGCTGTAGCTGAGGCCAGAATCCATTGTATTTCTCTAAACGGGAAAGACTTTGTCTTTGCACAAATTAGCTGCTCCTTGCCTTTTTGCGGTTGGTTTATTTTGAACCAGAGGCGGTACATTTAATATGACACAGGTGAGCTTTAGATTCATTGCATTTTTACAGTGTTTCTCCAGTATGGAAATTCACACAGAAAGTTAATTTAATCAAAGGACATGCAGAGGCAAACCTATACGAGTGGTAACTGGGAGGACACAGAAGCTGACCCAAATTACTTCAGAAACCTTCTTGGCCAGATTAGATGAAAACAAAGATAGTTTGGTGTTACTGGCTGCCCTTTCTCCCACACATTTGCTGATGAAATTCTAGCCAGGGATAGATTCCTGCATTCTGTTACTCACTTTCACAAGAGATGGGGATGGTTCTCTGTGTTCTTGTGGTGATGGATTGCTTCTTTAAAAGGAGAGATACTGGTAAGAATTCTCCCTTAATTCTGAAACAGTGCTCCCACTTGTTGGGTATTATGCAGGAAAACCGTGTAGGCTTCCTTATCTTCTGTCACATCTTAAAAAGAGTGCCTGATCCATTCCTGAGGAACTATAAAGAGAAGTCTGAACTGTAAGTGGAAAATGAGTGACTGACTTACACTCAGGTACCTAAACATCTCGTTAAAAATATAATTAATTCATCCTTCTAAGCAGCTAGTTTTTTTAATGACTGAACAGGAATTAAACCTCATGCAAAGGCCAGGCCTCTACTTTTTATAAGCATAAGGTTATGTAAAATGTGTACATAAGTGCATAGATCCACAAGCTCTTATGGGCCTAAGACACAGTTAAGAAAAGGCAATGCAGACCTATGTGACACAGGACCCAAAGGCAAACACAGCACGGATTTTCAAGGATCCAGTTGCCATCAGAATAACAAGTAATGCTACACAAGCCCTCTCCTTCCTTCCAAAGAGCTACAGGACTGTCCCTTAATTCAGAGGATGGAGCACCTATGTGTCCTGAGAAACACTTGCATTTTTCTTAGGTATCAACCAAATCAAACAAAAATAAGGATTAGATGAGGTCCTGGTGATATAAAAGCTAGGTAAGCATTTTCTTCCGTGGTGATATAAATGAAGCAGCAGAAGCTTACATTTATATTTTTGTTACTGCTGTTCACACATTCATAGCAAATCTGACTCCCATCTCTCCTCCTTGAAAAGTGTGTGCTTTGAATATGATCTTTGACTAGAATTTTCAAAGGTCCCTATTTTATGCAGTAAAACGTTCCTCCAAGAGAACTCCTCTTGAATTTAATGTGTTTTCTTGACAAATAATACTGTATTGCATATACTAGGGATTGGCAACTTCTGAATTAATACTTAGGTGTTTATTTGACCATTGAGCATCAAATATATAAGCCAGAATTTTTTATCCATTTATACTGTTTTTAAAAAAGGTGACAGATGAGGTAAGAGGTAGAATAAAACCAAAGGTGGAAGCTACAGCCTTCAGGAGACTTTCAAAACTTTCTTAGTTATTAAAAAAAGAAAGAGTCTGGCACAAGCAGTTTTCCAGATGACCACGTTTTCCAGTTTTGAAAGAACAGCTTGTTTTCTAGAAATGGACATATTCTCTGTAAGGTTTACTACTTTTGAAATAGCGCTACCTTAAATGCTCTGCATATGGCCCGGGAATGGAGGACGAACTTGATTTTTGTGAACTTTCTACTATCTTTCCTCTATGATGAAAAGAAGGATTTCATGCATTTTATGTAGTACTTAAAATTCAGTTTGGAACCATTATTGCACTTTCATTTGTTAATAAAATGTGTTTGACACTTATCTTTCCTGCCACTTGTTAAAAATCCATTTACATGGGATCAGATATAATGAAAAGGTTATTTTTCATTTTTATTCTATTTTGTACTTATTTCCCATTTGGAATTACCTCAAGCACTGTCCTCAGAATAAAAATACTCTGGAGGCAAGTAAATCTAACTAGGCTTTAAAAAGCTCCTTGATTTTCACACACACATTCACATATATATATAAAATTTTATGCCCAGTGTGTTTAAATTAGATATACCAACTATAACACCTTGTTCGCACAATATGTTCACGAAAAATCCCCATGCTGAAACTCCCACTTTAAAGCCGAAACCTCAGCACGCAAAATTTGGAAGTGATGCTACTGCTGAAATTGTCATTGGCATCTTCCTAGATCTGCTGAATGCCTGGTGGTGCTGGGTGAAAGGCACAGCGCCCTGGCAATGCGTTCTGGCCAAATGTGTTCAGCATCCCAGAATGGGGTGCAGCAAGACAGTTGGGACCAGATGAGGTTTCTGCTTTGTAGCTCTTCATTGTGCAATGCTAATGGACATCAGAAAAGAAAGGAGAAGAGAAGAGAAGAGAGGAAAAGAAAAAGAAAAGAAAAGAAAAGAAAAGGAAAGAAAAGAAAAGAAAAGGAAAGAAAAGAAAAGAAAAGGAAAGAAAAGAAAAGAAAAGGAAAGAAAAGAAAAGAAAAGGAAAGAAAAGAAAAGAAAAGGAAAGAAAAGAAAAGAAAAGGAAAGAAAAGAAAAGAAAAGGAAAGAAAAGAAAAGAAAAGGAAAGAAAAGAAAAGAAAAGGAAAGAAAAGAAAAGAAAAGGAAAGAAAAGAAAAGAAAAGGAAAGAAAAGAAAAGAAAAGGAAAGAAAAGAAAAGAAAAGAGAAGAGAAGAGACTTGTTTAGAAAGGAATGAAATACCTAGATGGTTAAGAACCATCCCTGGCTAGTTAAGAACCATGCCTCCACTGAAGCCTTGATTTTTCACAGCTCTGCTTGTGGTTTACAAGGTGCTCCTATGTACGTGTGTCATGGTTTGGGCAGAACGACAGATGCTCTCCCCTACCTCTCCAAAGAGAGGCAAGAGAGAGAGAGACTTATGAGTTTAAAAGAAACTAAACTACTTTAACAAAATATTAATAATAAAATAAAAAGGAAATAATGAAATATATAAAAAGACGTATCAAGCTCCCAGGATGACAATCACGTCACCGGCTGGCACTGGGAAAGTCCCAGACTGGACTCAGTGATGGATGGGAACTAGACTCTGGATCTGGATTCAGGATCAGAATGGGGATCAAAGGCAGACGAACAGACAGAGTCCTCCTCAGATGCTAGCCGTTGAACAAACAGGGCTGACCCTTTGATCCCTCAGCTTTTATACTGAGCATGAGGCAGATGGGATGGAATCCCCTGTTGGTCAGTTTTGGGTCACCTGTCCTGTCCGCTCCTCCCTGCAGGTGGGACCCCACTATGCTTTTCCGCTTCTGACCCTCCAACGGGGCAAGTAACAAAGTTGGCTGCCTGTGGGTGTCACAGCAATAAGTATAAGCAGGAGCCTCTCTGCATACCGTTCCTTGGCATCAGCTATAAACATAGGTCTTATGACTCTGAGAGCGAACAATGTCTGCACTGTTAATTTATGTTAATTAATGCCGTTAATTTCAGTAGTTAGAAGAGGCCCAGCCAAAAAGTAAAGTTACTGAACAAAACTGGTCCTGTTTTACCTCAAACCAGGACAATATAAAAACACGTAGGTCCAACAGGTAGAAAGCCTCCAAATCCCATCTTTTCCATCTCCTCCTCTACTGATAGACAAAATATCTGTTTTGAGATATCACTCAACATAGCTTTTGGAGCCAGGTGCCTGAAAAATCAATTTCTGATGTTTGACCTGCCATTGTCCCTGGTTTCCATTAAAGGCAGTAGTGAGCTATGTGCTTTGGTTCCACTTATCAAGAATCTGTCAGGGGGGAAAAAAAAAAAGAAAAAACTCCTTCACACTGAAAATTACAACTGGGTCATAAAGCGTGAGTACAGTTTTGCTCCTCACTGAATAAAGGAGTTGTTAATAGGTCTCTTTGCATTTCCAGGACAGTGACACTCCTTAGTATTAACAGTAGTAAGGTGAAAACTATCTTCTGAATGAATAATGGCTGTATCTGAATGGCCTGGACTTCCCCCAGAAACAGCTTGCTTTCAAAAACTAAGCTGCCTCACCAGAAAAGAGATCTGAGGAGAGCAAATGGCGACAAAGGGAAAGCAAAAAGATGAAATCCCTGACAAACAGTACCAGCAAGCTAGAGAGAGAACTTCTGATTATTTCATACTGCCTTGCTAATACTTTTTCTATTATGGACTAGATACTTTGAATCCTTGTTAAAAAATAAATAATTTCCAGGAAATGGTGTTAAGAGAAATTCTATCCTAGTAATTCCACATGCTGATTTATTTACTTAGAAAAAAACTGAAAGGGTTTGTAATGAATATTAAACATGTCTTTTTCCAAGGTGCGTTAGTTAAACTGCCAAATTTGGTTGCTATTGCAGATTGCTTCAAATAGACTTACCCAGTGAAAAAAAACTTTGGTAACATTCTAAAGCTGCAGGTACAGGTGCACAGTGACAGAATACAGTGGAAGTAATAACAGGCATGGTAGGAAGAAGAGAGCACTGAGGAAGCATTTGACTGGAATGACTGTACATCACGAGCCAGGGGGCATCAAATGAAATAATAGAGTGGCAGATTCATAAGTAGAAAAATAATTTTTTTTTTCCACATAGTGCATTGTTAAATTTATCTTTCCTACTGCAAGCAGTGAATGCTAAATAAATACACAGACTTGAAAATAGATTTAACAAACACATGCAAGAAAAAATCCATCACGAACTACTAGACAAAGATACACCATGCTGGATACAGGAAGTTCCCAAATCCCTGGAGAGTGACTATCACTCAAGTATGAAATATCACTGGCGAATAAAATATCACTATGTGCCTTCCCTGTTCTTATGCTAGTCCCTAAACATCTTTTACTGGCCACCATCAGAGACTAGATATTGAACCAGGAGGACCTTTGCTTTGACCCAGTACAGCTGTCACTATATTCTGAGCCTACGGTTCTTCCTCAGTAAGTATCATAACAAATGTTATGAATATTGGCATTATTTTTTTTTACCAGAAACATAGATAGTGAAATTGTATCAATCATTGGGCACAAGAAACTGCCAAGTGGTTGTCAGTACCTTGGTTCTACTATCAGGTGACATTGACACTGATATAATTAAGAGATATGCGTGACCATTAGCTATCCTTACCCTAGAAACTGGGCTTTTTGGGGGTAAGGGCTACAGAAGGCTTTCCTCTGATGTCAGTGACCATAATCTCACTTGCCAAGCAACATTTACTTAAAGAGCAGTAATTTTAGGGTAGAGGTCCGAGAGGACTTAGATTTGAGTGTAGTACACTTGGGTCACCAAGGTAAAAGCCTCTAGTAGGACTGGCTGTCTCAGGACAGTGCACTGCCATTACAAACAAGACATGCAGGTACTCCACATCATTTCCTTACTGACAATGGATAAAATAATCTTGTGGAATTAAGACATGCTCAGTGGAAAAAAAAAGTACTAAACACAAGAAAGCTCATTAGAGGAACTACTGGAGCTGTTAAGGATTTAAGGCTTTTTTTTTTTAAAGAACAATATTTTTATAAGGCATGGACACACATTTTCAAGCTTTAGGAATATATTCAGCATTTACATAAAATTAGCCTGATTTTAAAAGGGATCTGTTATCGTTCTGCAACCTGTAAAAATCAGGGCACTTTGAAAACATCTGTATATTTGACAACTTTGTTGTGTGTGGGTGTGTGTACACCTGCTTTCACATATGTATATGTAACAAAGGTATTTGCAGGACCTGGAATGGAGGAAAACTTTTATGATTTTGAAACAGTTTGCACGTATGTGTGTGTCTGTGTAAATTCAAAATCACATGGGCTGTTGGTATTAAAAGCAAAAATATATATATTTTTTTATTGTTACACTGGAAAGCAGACCCAAAATATACATTTAGGACATGATAATCAGATGCCTAGAAAAGAAAAATATACATCTGCAAGTACACTCAGGAGGTCTTCATATCCTTTACTCTTTTCAAGCAACATAAAAACAACTGCAAAAAAGAAGAGCTTGTCCTGACATTTTGATCAGTGCTTTTTTGCCCCGAACATAATTGCTTATACTACTGCCTAGAGGGTACCTCATCCTCCCAGAACTAACATGTTATTTTTAGTGCAGAATGGAATGTAGCACATTACAAGGATTTTAACTACCTCAAAGCACTGGTGGTACAAACAAAAAATATCTGATTCAGTCTTTTTTGTGTGTTCTAAAAGATAAATACTAAGATTCTTTTTTTTCTTCTTTTTTAAAACCTGTGTGAAATATTTTAAACATGGCTGAAGAGCACACATTTCTTTCCAGAAGGGTGTGGTCAATGCAAATGAAAATAAGCCTCTTCATTCTTTGTTAGGAGCTGAACTATACCTTTTCTACAAGCTGCTTGCGTAAGTCCCCATCCTAGTTTTTAACCTGATGTCTGGAAATCTCTGACCTGTAAGTAAAAAAGTAATTGCTATTGGCTTGTATATTTAATAGCTGCACTTCTATAGACTGACCACTTCCACGCATAGGGGCATAATAAGAACATAATGTGACTTTGAATTTTTAATTATTTCTCCAGTAAAAGTTGCACCCTGACACTAAATTAATTTCTCTCAGCTATAAGCAATTAACCAAGTGTCCTGGTTTCAGGTAGGATAGAGTTAATTTTCTTTCTAGTAGCTGCTGTGTTTTGGATTTGGTATGAGGAGAATGTTGAGAAAGGTTGATAACACATATTGTTTTAGTTGTTGCTAAGTGATGTTTACATTAGCCAAGGACTTTTTCAGCTTCCCATAGAAGCTGAGAGAGAGCATAGACAGGACCAGCTGACCAGGGGGATATTACATACCATAGACGTCATGCTCAGTATATAAATGGGGGTTGGCTGGGGAGCAGGGATCTTTGATCACTGCTTGGGGTGGGCTGGGCAGCTAAACACTGGGTAGTGACTTTTGTTGTATCATTTTATTTTGTATATCATTTTACCATAATAATAATTATTATTGTTGTTGTTATTGTTGTTGTTGTTATTATTATTATTTTCTTCTTCTGTTATTGTTCTATTAATCTGTCTTTATCTCAGCCACAAGTTTTTTTCCTTTTCTCCTTCTTTTCTCCCTCTTCTCCCCATCCTACTGGGGAGGGGGGGAATAAGCGAGCGGCTGCATAGTCCGAGTTGCTGGCTGGGGTTAAACCATGACACCAAGACACCTAGCTTAGTAAAACAGGTATCCTGGACTCCAGCCACAGGAAAGAATGTAATGGGGGTGGGGGGAGGGGAGGGCGGAGAGAGAGGGATATCTGCAGAAGACAATTTAGCACTCCTTAGATCTCACTGTCTCTGAAGAAGTCTATTCCTCCCCATTGCTCAGAGAACTGAGGCAACCATATTGCTGAGACCAGAAGTTAGAGGGAATAAACCCAAGCCTTAAGGTCAGCTCCAACAAGGTTCATGTCAGTGAGTTTTATCCAGATCAGAGCTTTAACATTTAAATAATAGCTATAAACCATTATAATCTAAAATTTCATACGACATTTTATGATGGCTTTGCTAATTATTTTAAGTATTTACAGGACTGGCTCAATCTTTACTAGTAGATATGCCACTGTATTTTTGTAAGGATTACCCTACCACTAGTAGTTTAAAGCAGAAATGAGTTTGTTTATGTTTATATAAAGAAAAAAAAAACCACCACTTGAAAAGTTCCTAGAATAGCTTGCCAAGTCATACAACCATTACTATTTTACTATGCTGAGTTAGTGCCACTGCCCCACTAGTGGCGGAATAAACAAATTAACTGAGATCTGTGTTTTGTCTACTGTTTCAATGCATCTGTTCACATAAATTGAAATTACAGAAACCGGTTATATGAGAGTAAAGTTCAATTTGTGCATATCATGCATCTTTTTCTTTGGGACACAATCATGACAGTTCCAAGCACTTACGTAAAGAAAAAGGAGAAAGCATAAGGAGCCCTTTTCTCTCTCATCTCCCAGCAAATTTAATAATTCTTGTGGATATTACAGTAGTGCTTAGAGATTTCAGCAGAGCCTGGGACACCATATTGTCCACATGCTGTATCAGTACACTGTAAACAGGCATCCTCTGTCCTCATGAAGTTAGAATCTGAGTTTGCCAAGGCACAGGAAGATTGGACTGGAAGAATAACTATCCCAGTTTGTTAAATATGGAAGTGAAAGTCTAGCATGTCACTCATATTGAACTTGCTTTATGCTTTAAAGTGATAGGAAGAGGCCTCCGCAGAAATAAGGACTGGTCCTTAGTGACATGCCCAAATTAAAAAACAAAGCCAGAAAATAAAGCCCTTTCTCCCCCCCCAGGTTTCACAAAGACACTGAAAGACTTTTTGCATCTCAGGAATGAAAAGGGGTGGTGGGAGAAGCATGGAAGAAATGAAAAGATTATATCAGGCCTATGAGTCACCCTTGTTATTTGAAACTGTGCAAGGGGTCACGTTTGCTCGGTTGAGCATGATTTATTGGGGCTAGTCCTGGAAGACAGCAGTGGTAATGATGATACAGTGTTGTTCTAAGGTTGTAATTGACATAAAAAGTCAGTGACCAGATAGCTGGCAACATAATTCAGAAATCTTAGCTCCTACTTGATCATTGTGTGAAAGTTTTATTGAACCACTGTGCCAATAGGAATGCATCCATCACTGCACTGTGATGGCCAACATGTGCCAGGTATTGCCATGGCTATGTAACATTCCTCTAGATTTTACACCTCCTCTGGTGGACAGGAAGCTCCATTTTGAAGTATATTCATTTCAGCTGCCCACAGGGGACCTTGAACTAACAGGCTTGATTTCTACACAAAGTGATGCTGAGCGGAGATGATGATCATTATGTAGTTTGTACTGCAGTTCACCTTAGCTTTACATAACTTCATTCTGTTGAAGTTAATGTTGAAGCTCCTGCCAGCTTCACTTGAACCAGTAAGTCAGCCTTAGTATTTTGCAGTGGCAGATATAACTGGGTTTTAGCTAGTGGGGTTCTTAACAGAAAACTTTATGGCAGATATGTGTTTGTGTATGCACATACGCATCTGTAACATGGAGGAGGTTTGAGAGAATAGTGTTATACAAAGCAAGAATATACATTATTCATTTTCAAAGTAACATTAACAAGACAAAGAAAATTTAGTTGTTATACACTTGAAAATAGAAAACAACAGCCATCTCATTGTGAATGACAACTTGCTCCTGCGCCTACTCATGCTTAGTCCAAATTGCCACATTGCCGTGAGCTTAGGGGCAGTCAGCAAAATCCCCACACATATCATAGCATCACAGAATGGTTTAGGTTGGAAGGGACCTTGAAGATCATCTAGTTCCGACCTCCCTGCCATTGGCAGGGACACCCCCCACTAAACCAGGTTGCTCAAAGCCCCATCCAACCTGGCCTTGAACACCTCCGGGGATGGAGCTTCCACAGCTTCTCTGGGCAATCTGTTCCAGTGCCTTACCACCTTCACAGTGAAAAATTTCTTCCTAATATCTAATCTAAATCTACCCCCTTCCAGTTTAAAGCCATTCCCCCTCATCCTATCACTACATGGCCTTGGAAAACATCCCTCCCCAGCTTTCCTGTAGGCCCCCTTTTAAGTACTGGAAGGCCGCTATAAGGTCTCCCCGGAGCCTTCTCTTCTCCAGGCTGAACAACTCCAACTCTCTCAGCCTGTCCTCATAGCAGAGGTTCTCCAGCCCTCTCATCATCTTCATGGCCCTCCTCTGGACCCACTCCAACAGGTCCATATGCATAAGAACATGCATTCGCATTAACACCTTAAGTTAACAATAGTATCTGTCGAAACTCTTACCATGTCTTATAAATTATAACTTTCAAGAAGTTTCCACAAATATTATTCTACTTTTTTTTACTAATACTTAAATGCATTACAGACTTTCAAGTCAGTTTTTCAAGACCGACACATTTTGAAACAAAAGAAAATATAAGTGGTGCCAAATATAAATGAAGATCCCATTGGCACCCACGGAGAAAATATTCTAGTAATAATTTGGTACAACTCCTGAGCTCCTATATAAGCTACAGCTTCAGTAAAAGAACTGGGAAGGTTTGATCTCCTAGAACTCAACCAGAAAATAGTTTTCTTCTCTTCTTTTAAAATAGAAACATATACTAATAATTTTGAGAGACATTCACTAAGTTTTTACATGAGAAGAAGAAAAAGAAGAGGAAGGGGAATAGGATGAAGGATAGTCCAGAACCATAGAGCTGAGGTACAGTTTTATACTGTGGAGGACTGCGTCCTATATATCCTATAAAAATTTGGTGTCCCTTTCTTCTTGAATGACTTTAATCTAAGCCTATGATATCTTTATAGGATGCAGTAAATGGCTAAGACCTGACATGGGAAAGTCTTTTTAGAGCAGCTTTATGCAGATCTGTTGATATCACAATTCAAAGATTAAAAATGACAGCCAGCATTAATGGTTTGGGATCCTAAAGTAGCTCTGGCATGTCTTAAAATTACTTTCAGCTATTGCAAGCAGCTTGTTTTCTCTCAGCTCATCTAAATCTTTTCATACATCAGGAACTTACTTCAGACATATAGCGAACCAATGAAAGCATGACATTTTCCACTTCTGTTATCCATGTGACTATCCTGACCCAAAGACATATACTAAACAGAAGGAACATTCTGAAACAATAGGCTATTGAATACAGTTACCTTGTTCAATACAACTTTTTTTTTTTGGTTAATGTTGGTAAAAGTGCCAACTGCTTAAAGATTCACTGTTGCAGATGTTCTGGTTTCAGAATAATGCAGGCTCTTGCACTTTAAATATCAACTCACAGATGGTCTGGGCTGCAGATAGCTGTGTAACTGTGCTTTACTCCAAAACCCGAATTGTTTATGGTTTGGTTTTCGTAACAGGGGGAAAGGGAGGATCAAGGACTCTTCCAATACATTATTTTCTTTTCCCTAGAACAGTTCTCTTTAAAATGGCTTGCTTTCCAAGGAGTAATTTCCCTCCCCAAAGGAAAGCATTGCTTTTAATAAGTGCACTATAGTGTGTTGAGCAGTTTGTAGACCATTAGCTAGCTGCCATGCGAACATGTTCTGTGAGAAACTAGGGTTCTGCATAGGGAAAAACAGCCATGTAGAGACTCAGTTTATGCACTTTTTTTTTAATCAGAGATCAAAATAAGTCATTTTTAGAGCTCTCTTACAGTGTGTAACAATATTTTCTCAATTCTCAAATCCACATTAAGGAAAAGCTTTTACTTTTGTACTGTTTCAGGCATCCCATTTCAATTACTCTTCATACCCGACAATCCTCCTCCTACTGGAACCTGGCTTAGGCAGAACTTCTTGGCCTCACTCATGGTACTGGAGCACACGGGCTTCAGTTTGGCTGACAGTCAGATTTTGACTTATCTTCTCTCTATGACCAGTTCTGCTGAATAAATTACTTTGTTAGCCCTCACCTCTGCAAAGCTCTCACAGAGCTTTAATTGTGAAGATTTCTTGACCAAAACAAAGGCAAGGATCAGTGCAGAAATACTTATTCTTAGAAGTAAAAAGTTACAGAAAAATAAGTAGGGCATTTAGTTCAGGTTGCTTTCTTCATTTGTTCTGCAGACAATGATACAAAAAGACAGCAGCAGGAGTGTCTAGCAGAAGCTATAAAAATAGCGTGTATTTTCACTAGCTAGAAAACCAGTGAGCTGTTTCAGTTGTTAGAACTGCTTTACATGAAGCGATGATGAATATCTGGAGGGCAAGATTGTATGGAAACCAAATTTCATAGCTTAGTATCTAGAAACAGTTAAAAAAGCAAAAAAAACTGGAAAGGTATAAATATACAGATAGACTGCTTCAGCAAACAGCATGAATGTACACTCTAGAGGTTGGTAGCAAAACCTCGGCCTTTTCTTCCTGTTCATCTGACAACAACAGAACAACAACAACAACAACAACAACAACAAAAACAAACCTGAAAATGAGTTAAAATTTGCAACCATTCCCAGCACTGAAAGTGAGACAAAAAAAACTAATGGAAGATTAGGTTGCAGACCTTTCTTCTGTCTTTATTTCTGGATAAGATCAGCGTACTGCTCATTTTTATCTCTTTGCCAGTGTGACTTCCATATTGGAAACATAGTTTGTGTGAAAGCTTTTTCTCACATCATGATTTTCAGCAATAAGTATATGCCTTGGACACAGAAACACTGATAATCAGTTATTAGAAGGATGTTTTATGCCAAAAGAGAGTAGCGACCATTACCAGAGCTAGAGACAACTTCAAAAAGGAGAGAGACCGTGAAAGGTTTCAAGGAAACCAGTGCTGCATCTGTGAATTTATGGAGGCTCTCTTAATAAACAGATTTTTTTTTTGCAAATTTCCAACAATGGGAGGATGGGTGAATTCTTTTGACAATGATCGTGGAGAAGTGACTACAAGCAGCAACAAATGTATGATCGAATGTAAACAAAAGACTGCACTGTGTCTGGATATGAAAGAAAAAGAACCAGTAGTTGAGAAAATGGGAACCATAATGATGATGGCTGAGGGGAGAAAGGTGCTGAGCGTATTGGCAAAAATAATGCTGGAGCACCATAGTAAATAAATAAAAATTACCAGCATCTTGATATTGATGCAACAACACTGGTTAACATATCATTGCAGGGAATATAAGATGGGTATCATTGGCAGTGCAGTGAGAGCCTTATTCTCTGGGAAAGCAATTATTCGCATCTTTGTCTTTTAAGACCAAACATAACTACAAAAACTTAGTAGGATACATTAAAATGTGTAAGAGCCACATTTCTGATGTATTCCCATAGCAAATGGTGAATGCCTGGTTTCACACAGATCACACTGCCTTTTCCTCTGAGCGTACGTTTTGCTCCACAGGTGAGCCAGGGCTTGCATTTCCCTCTGAGCCAACCAAGGAGGAGGTTGGGAACCGCTACAAAGATCCTGTTGGATTCGCGCCATGCACCTTTAGAAAACTAACTGAAGTGCCACCTCCAGGGACCTGCTATTTTATGAACCTGAGTTCACAAATGAGGAACCCGTTCTCTGCTGTGAGTGAAGAGAAATGGCCAGCTTTGAATGTTGACTTTTATCCTTCTTTCTTGCCATTATCATCTACGTCCCTAACCTAATTTAAGACCCCAACCTAGGAACTTCAGTAAGACACCTAGCACCACACACCGTGATTTTGGGCCTCAGTGATGTAAATGCACCCATATGATCAAATGTTGATGAAACACAGGTTCCTAATTCATTATAGTTGGAGATTCATGTCATTTAACTTCATCCATTGAAAGTCAAGCATTGTGCCTAATTAGTTGTCTAGACTCCCTTTGTGACAGAAAAAGAGAGCACCCAACTTGGATGGGATGAATCATTCCCCGGAGGGTAACTATGACTACAGGCAAGTGCAGACGACTAGCTTAAACTACATGTCTAACTTTTTGCATGGCTAACAAGGTGACATGAATCCTATCCTTTGACATTTTAGAAAATTCCAACCTTTATCTAAAAGAATGAGGTTTTTTTTCCTGGTACATAATTGTTCCAAAACTTGAGGGCTGTTGCTTCTAAACTTCTGAGTGTTGGATTAACGATAAAAGCATTAAAACTTTTTGTTATGCTGCATTTTTTAAGTGCACAAAGTTTTTTTATTCTTGGTACATTTCTTTTTATATGGATTAAAAAGATGAATCTAATTGCTCTAAGATAGATATGAAAAGCACAAACACGGGAAATATTTTTTAATTGCATCAAAATAATAATTGCATAATCAACAACTGATTGCAAATGAATTTAAGATCGAAGGTACAAATTGTGCTTCTTCTCTCCAGCTTACAGACAAACAAAACTAAGTACTATAGCAATCACAGAAAGAAAATGTTATGTTTGCTCCAGGGATGCGAGTTCCAATTATCTGGCATGTGAATACTGCTTTAGTTTAATAAAAGTTCCAACTCTACAAGCAACTGAGTATCTGTGACCCTCCTAAAATCAACAGGATGCTATGGTGATCAGGGTCCTGCAACACTGAAAAAATATTTTATTCTACTTAATATAAATGTCTGATTTGAATCTTTTATTCAAATTCATTCTGCTTTAGAGAAAAACGTAGAAGGACTCAGCACAACTTCTTTATAGACGAACTTGCTTTGCCTTGACTGACGCTGACCAAAATTTCACTTATGCAGTCTTGCATGAAAGGGGAGCAGGGTCAAATTCATATTTAGAATATTTGTGCCAGAATTATCTTGAGCAATGCTCAGAAAACATCAGATACTCTCCTTTTAGACAGTAAGAGGCCAAAAGTTCCATTATAAATCAGGGATTTTCTAACCTAAGTACTGAGTAGTGAAGAAGAAAAAGTAAATGCTTAGTGAGGAAAAAAGAAGTATTATTTGCTATGTTTCCCTGACAACAAAACCAGGAAAAAACAAGGTAGATTTTAAGACCAGAGGGATTAACACCGAAAAATTAATACCTTTTTTTAGTTTTGGGGTTTTTTTTTAATTCTTTTCAAAGACCTCTGTACCCTACTGCTGTAGTTCTGGACAATTAGGTGGTAGTGGATCCTAGCGTAGACCTCCCCACACCCCAATCACTGCCACCACCACCGAAAAAAACCCCAAAAGAGTAGTATGGAACTAGTTTCCATGTTAGTTCTGCCATTTTCAACAGCACCCAACTCCCAATTAACCTCCTTCTACTGCAGTTGCTCCTTCTTACCAGACAGATTGCCTAAATCATAAAATCCCTTTTATGATTTTGGTATAAAAGTCCTGTCAAGACCACGGACGTTTGTTGAATTGTCTCTTTTTGGCAAAGTTTCTGAGCATTTCAGAACCGGACCCTGAACCACTGACATCAAACTGAGCTGTTCAGACGTTAATCGTTGTCAAAACCAAGAATCTATCGCAACAGCCAACACCGACAAAGCGGCTGCCGTTACCTCCAAGCGGTTTTGTCTATGGAAGTTTCTGTCTTCAGCATCAAATAGCTAAAAGTGAGATTGGAAAAAGAAAAAAACGAACATGGTAAACATCTGTTATTTTTAAAACCACGAAGGTAAAGTCATGTCATTCTAAAGGCAGGACTTTTTTTTTTTTTAAATATATATACTCTAAGTAGATATATACTGACGTAAAGGGGCGGGACCAGCAGCAACGGCGGCACATTTAAACGAGGCGTAACCCCAGTAACGGTCACTCGCCGAGACGAGCAGCTCCGGTGCAGGCACGTCCGCCGCGCCGCCGGCCGATCTCAGCGAAAAAGGGGCTTTTTCTGAGGTTTTTTTTGGGGGCCGGGGAAGCGCCGGAGCGGCACAGGGACCCGCGGGGAGGCGGCAGCTCGAGCGGGGTCGGATGACGTAAGGGGGCGGGGCCCGCAGCAACGGCACCTCCCCCACTCCCGGAAGAGGCCGCCCGAGGGAGCGCTGCCGACGGAGCGGGCAAACGGGGCGCGGGCCGGCGGCGTGTGCGGAAGGGCGCGCAGGAGTCATAGAATGGTTTAGGTTGGAAGGGACCTTGCAGATCACCTAGTTCCAACCCCCCTGCCATGGGCAGCGACACCCCCCACTAGACCAGGCTGCTCAAAGCCCCATCCAGCCTGGCCTTGGAACACCTCCAGGCATGGGGCATCCAGAACTTCCCTGGGCAACCTGTTCCAGTGCCTCACCACCCTCACAGTAAAGAATTTCTTCCTAATATCTAATCTAAATCCACCTTCTTCCAGTTTGAAGCCATTCCCCCTCGTTCTATCCCTACAGTCCCTTGTCAAAAGTCCTTCCCCAGCTCTCCTGTAGGCCCCCTTTAAGTACTGGAAAAGCCGCAATAAGGTCTCCCCGGAGCCTTCTCTTCTCCAGGTATTACTGAGAGTGCATGTTCGTATGCATATGGACCTGTTGAAGTGGGTCCAGGGGAGGGCCACAAAGATGATCAGGGGGCTGGAGCACCTCTCCTATAAGGACAGGCTGAGAGAGTTGGAGTTGTTCAGCCTGGAGACGACAAAACAATTGCCCTCCAAAAGTATCCACTTCTCTTCAATGCCACGACAAGAAAACCTGCATGAATATTTCAAACTCCGTATACAACTTTGTAATGTATTTGTGAGGTGGGATGAATTCTACCCAGGTGTTTAAAACTGTAACATTTTAAATTAGCTTCATTGGCTGCAAAAGCTATTTCAGGCAGTGGGTACTAAAACAGTAGAGTAAGCCCAAAATGCAGTAATCAACAAGGTAAAAGTGAGTTTCTCTGTACAGAATGAGGCTAAGGGAATCCTAGAAGTTTACCAAATTCTGATAGGAAACAGAAAAACATACGAAATAAAGCCATGTTAAGGAAGTGACATAAAACTAGACAAGAACACCACATATACAGGCTTTTATACTAACAGTAGAATGCTAAAAATAATATGATTAAATTAGAATTTCTGTTATTAAGAACCCCACAACGTTGACACAAAACACATGCCAGAAACTTGGCAGAAGTAACAAGCAGTAGGATCCTACAGAATCAGAATAAGCAGGACCAGACAACGTATTACCCTGACTGACAGTACACTGCACCAGTAAAAGACTGCTGCTATTTGTTACAGATAATCTACAGTCATCGACGTGAATAAGGTAAATGCATATACAAAGAGCATAGGATCCCTCTGTATTGAACCTGCGTGTCTAACTGGGAGAAATATTCTGCATACATGTAGATGAGGTTAGAAAGTAACTTCAATATGCAAAGTAGTATTAAAGGCTTGAAGATAAGCAGTAATAACAGTGGGAAGCCTTTGTTCACCTTCATGTATGTTTAGGAAAGGGTAGAAGAAAGAGATTAACTTTTTACTCGTGACTCCTCACTGAACTCATATAGTCATATAGTCAGAGAACCCCTACGTGAAGAAGCACCTCATGGTTTAGTACTGAGCAAGATCTAATTCATGACATAAATATCAAACAGCTATACTGTAACAGTGATAAAAATGTTCTTAAATTCAGATATTTTTTCACAAGTAGAAGGTCAACACCATCTACTACATTGAATTTAAATTAAAAAATGAATTACATAAAATCCTAAAGCTTTTTAAAAGAAATTTAAAGGAATGGCCAAATGACAGAAACTGGGATGGGAGGTGTATAGAGTAACTTTAAATATCCTGTTTGAGAAGCACAAAATACATCTACCACCTACAGAAAAATTTCAAGAAGGTCAAAAAGGCCAGCAGTGTCAACTGGAGTGCAAAGAAGGCTTTTAAAACTAAATGCATAGGTTTCAGAAAGGGAAGCCATATGCTAAACAAAGAATAGAGAAAAAAGCATAAATTCTGGCAATCTTTTTATAAAACAGAAATATGGCAGATCATGAAACATTTTGAGGGACTACTTTCTAAATAAATAAAATCTAATAAGGAACCTTTTAAGAACATACAGAAAGCAGCAAGATCTGCAGTCTAAAAAAAGGAACAGACTATTAATTGAGAGCATTCAGAAAAATAAAACCAAAGCAAGAAAGCAAAATGAATAGTGTGGACCACAGAAGAGGTCAAAGAAGACCCTAAACCGTGCTGCAGACTAATCTCCAACAAAAAAAAAAAAGTCAGGAGAAAAGCTTTTGGAAGATAACTGACAGAAGGTCAATTTGTAACTCTCCAAGACCCAGTGACACTCACTCAAGACTTCTAAAGGATCTCAGATATAACAATGCTGACATACTAGCGGTGGTGAATTATTTGTCACCTAAATAAACTAGAGAAAGGAAAGAGGCACACAGAATCACAGAATGGTCAGGGTTGGAAGGGACCTCTGGAGATCATCTAGTCCAACACCCCCAGCCAGAGCAGGGTCACCTACAGCAGGTTGCACAGGACAGCGTCCAGGCGGGTTTTGAATGTCTCCAGAGTGGGAGACTCCATCACCTCTCTGGGCAGCCTGTGCCAGTGCTCTGCCACTCTCAAAGTAAAGAACTTCCTCCTCATGTTAAGATGGAACTTCCTATGTTCCAGTTTGTGCCTGTTACCTCTTGTCCTATCACTGGGCACCACTGAAAAAAGACTATTCCCATTCCCCTGGCACCCTCCCTTTAAGTATTTGTAAGCGTTAATAAGATCCCCCCTCAATCTTCTTTTCTCTAGGCTAAAAAGCCCCAAGTCCCTCAGTCTTTCCTCATAAGAGAGATGCTCCAATCCCCTAATCATCTTTGTAGCCCTCTGCTGGACCCTCTCCAGCAGATCCCTGTCCTTCTTGAACTGGGGAGCTCAGAACTGGACACAGTACTCCAGATGCGGAAATGTGGCAATAGAGAGGCAAATGTGACAAACTTTAAAAAAGGTCTTCAGGATAGAGCATGGGAAATAAATTAACCAGTCTGACTTCATATGCAGGCAAATTGATAGAAATGTAGTAACAATAGCATTAGTAAATGTGCGGAAAATATAATGGGGAAAGTTAACACAGCTGCTGTAAAAGTAATTCTTGCTTCACAATCTCTTAGAGCACTGAATTTCTGAAAAGAAAGTCTAAACTTCATCACAAAAGACAAAGGAAATCAAATAAATCCTTTCAGTTTCTTTTTAAGTTTGGGGCAACAGTTTATGGAGAGGGTGGAGAAGACAGGAATAAAAGCAAAGGAAGGCAAGATCGTAGCTGATATAGATTTCTTGTGCCTACAATCGAAAGGGGCCTCACGGGAAGATGAGCAGGATCAACCTCACACCTGGAGGTTGAGTAGCGCGTTAGGGTCAGTCTGGATTGCTGCAGAGGATCAAGTTTATTGCACCGACAGATAGTGACTGTGAGCTATAGTACAACTCCTTTTCACTTGACTTGAGTGATCATGGCAGAGGATGAGACGAGACAGAGAATGGGAGACATACTGTGAACGAACTGAGCTGTAAGAATACAAAGAACGACTCTGTTCTTCAGCCAGCTTAATGGTGCCTTGGAAAAACAGATTATATTCCCATGTGTGCCTGTGGTGCTGAGTAAATCACTTAAATTAATCTTTTACAAGTTTTATGTTTGTTCTAGACACTTATGAGGGATGCCATAAAAAAGTCAGGAAGGAGATTAATAGTTTTGTCTTTGTAGCAAAGCTTGAATACTGTGCAATAAATAATGCACAGAGATCACACACTGTACAATAAAGAGAAAAAATATCGACTAGTGGCTTATTAAAGACATCTCTATCTACTCTTTGCACTAAATGAGGCCAGACTTCTGGAAATAATATCATGTAATGGTGTAATTAAAAACTGAATCATGATGTATATCCTTAACTAAATTTGCACTGGCAAATTTAATTCTAAAAGTTTACTAGCTTTTAAATACATTATTTTACAATCTTGCTTCTACGCTCCTAGTCATTTAATGTATTTTTGCTTTGATTTATTCATATTTAAACACATTTACTGAACCAACATGAATACCAAGTGTTTACGTATCATTTTACATTTTAGACTACATTGCAAATATTAACTAATTAGTCCTTTCCCAATAATCTGAAAGATAAGTAATATTATTTTTCTTATCAAGTTCAAGAAAAGGAATTAAGACGTAATTAAGAACGACACATCCCAAAAGGGATTATTAGTTAGGTGTGATTTTTGGCCTAAATATATTCTCCTTCCTTCCTTGAAAATCATTCAATATTTCATCATCTGCAAAGGCCGTGGGCCTCAAGCTTTATAGCCATTAAAGGCAGGGAAAAAATGTAAACATGAGGATGGAAATACTTTTGAGAGCATTACAGTTTCACCATTTTCAACCAATCAATGTCTTTTATATTAACAGTTTGAATGATTTGATTCCTCCCTTTGAACACCATTCAGCTTTTAATTATAGATGTCAAAAGTTTTCCTGTGCAGCAATACAGATCTGTTTATTTATAGAAATGGTCTTGATTAAGACATAACAATTACCTCACAATCCTCCTTCTTCTTACAGTCCATTTTTTTTAGTGCAGAATTCAGAATATCATTGAATTAAAACCTCTTTCTGCTTTATCTTCTGAGATAAGACAACCAATATTTCAGTATAATAGTGCACAGTGACTATCAGCACTGAGCCTGTGATACCATCACATTTACCCCACAGGAAACCTTTTCTGTTCTAGACACTTTATCAGCTGTACAATCATTCCAGTGATCCCGTGTGATTCAGCTCCAAGAACTGACCTCTTACCTCCCTTCACCTTAGGCATTTTTAAAACATGCAACACTTCACATAACATTAATTTGTTTGGATAAAATACCAGAATGGAATAGACTCAATAGTACTGCTTAATAGTCTTTGAAGAGAGGCTGCTGTTTAAAGCATAAATACAAGTGCTGCTGTTTCAAAAGCATAAATACAAGTGAACCAGCGTCAGCCACCTTGGACATGTTCATATGTCATAATGGTGTATAATGCATAGACCATTATGCCAGTCAACCAACTGGTATGTCCAATGGCAAAGTGGTGACCTCTTGTTAAATACCTACTTGGGTCGTGGAAACAGACTCTGAGTGTCATCATGGCACCACACTGCACGGTAGTTAGAAGGTCTGGTGACTTAGGCAGCGGTTTTACTCTGGCCCAGCACCACACTCATGTAGTTACGCTGCTGCCAGCCTCAAAGCTATGAAGTTAAGGGACTTTTCCTTTTAATTCTATTGATGTCTTTTACTTGTGTGTGCACTACTGCTATTATGGAGACAGGGTTCCTACCAGGCTAACAAGATTACAGGCCGACACAAGGGCAAGCATTGAAAGTGGTGGCTTCTCATCGTTGCTTTTTGTTCACCTGTTCCAGAGTGGGTTGCTAAAACACAAAGCCGTGCTGCTGCCATTTCGTAAGCAAAGGTGTAGACTTTTAAAGTGGTTTATGAAACAAAAATGCTAAGTTTCACAGAAAAGCCACAGGATTTCATACCTTAAGCTCTTCATTTCAGAAAGTTGATTTGTGCTCCTAACTCACACAGACATGAAAATTTTCCTGTAAGATTATCAGTATGATATGACATTGCTTACCATACATCTGAGCCATTTTCAATTCAGAACATTTTACCTCTTGAGACTGGTAAGGAGAAAAATGAATAAACTTGATTTGGTCACTCACTTTGCATACTCAAGACTGTCTGGCCATACCCAAATATTCTATTAGATCTCTCATTTCATTTATGTGAGGTGATTAGATGAAATCCAGTATTTACATTTCTTTGTGGCAGAAAGTACCTACCCTTTAAACTTATCTCAAGTTTGCAATATATACTGATATTTAATACTACAACAGAAAAAGTAACACTGATTTCTGTATTGAATTCTATAAAGACAAATTTAAAGACACAATATAATATACTCATTTGTTGGTGCCTTGACGTAACAGAAGATTGGGAAGCAGTATTAGCTTGACACAGTCTACATATTCAGTGTGCGTACATGAAACACAATTTCTAAATCCACAAATGAGAAATGTGTAGGAAATGAACACAACGGATACAAACAAAAGAAATAAATACACACATCAGTTTAGTTTTAAAATTAAGAGAAAAATACTATAGAGGGAAAAATAAGGGAGCGGTTTTTTGGCAGATTAGTTTCAATGTAACAGTTCAGTGTAACATAAGGTAAGCACAGGGTAAGAGCACATGAAGCACGCTTCCATGGTGCGGTTTGGGTGTACGAATTCTCAAAAGCGAA
>VUYV01000962.1:14693-33353 GCA_008711295.1 Anarhynchus alexandrinus | reverse complement strand
TATCGCTGTTCGTATTTTATCACCAGCTTAGTTACTGCGTGGTGTAACGAATATTGAACGTTAGTAACTTCTTTAATCTTGCCATTCATGTGACATCAGCCATCTCCATTCCCCACTTTGAACCCTGTCTACTCTGAACCCTCTAGTTTGATAGGATTGGGTGTGGGCATGTGAGACAGAGGCCGCTTTGCACAGCAGTGGGACTGTCACCACACTGATAGCTGAGTGCAGGCTTCCTGCAGGTCTTGTGTCATATCTCCCCACCCTGCGTGGATATGTGCATCCCCACAGGTGCCTAGCATGGTGTGCAAGGAGGTCTGAGCTCTTTTGTCTTGTTCAGTGACTCTTTCTCCTTCACAGGCAGGTTTCAATGAGGCAGATAAGCAAGTCCCCTTACCTTTAAATACGAGAAAAGCACCAGCAGCCAATGTGAGAAGAAATAAAGTGAATAGTATCCAGAAGGCAGAGACCCATGGAGACGCACGTGGAAAAACAGCACCTGTGAAAAGAAGATATCTGAGTATCATCTGGTAATATGCAATCTTTCCCCAAAATCTGAGTATCCACCCAAAGAGTTCTTGTAGAGATGAATGGAGAAATAGTCACAGTCCTGCATTTTCGAGAAGAGCCTGCCTTCTCTAGGGATGTGTACAGTATCAAAAGCAGGAAGGACCCTTCTCACTTCTCACTGCAACCTGTCCTGCCTTCAGTTATGCATGGTGGTGGTGTGAGATTCATCTAGCTTGACTAGAAAGCTATTGTCTTCCCTGTTCCTGGAAATGGTTTCTAGGACAACGAGTCTACAGCAAAGACTTCTCGGGACAATGTGACTTACTTGAGAGGCGTACCGTGGTTTTCTTCTCAGTCTGCACCAGGGGGTTCAGGATTTGACAGGTGACTTCTCCCACTTCCTCTCCTGTAACTGTGACTCGACTCAGCACACTGAAGAGTTGCTTGCTGTCCTGGTGTATTGCAGTGTCCGGAGACAGTTTGTGTTTATTCTGGGTAACCCACTGGACAGTAGGTTTGGGGAACCATCCATGTGATCTGCAGGCGAGCTCGAGCCCATGCCCTTGGGGGCCCAGTATTTCAAAGAAGACTTCACTGGTACCTTAAAGGCAAGAGAATTTGTTATTGGGAGAAGTGTGTTTCCATGAAAGCAATTCTACCTCGGGTTCATAGTTTGTGCTTAACCCAGAGTTTGGTCCATATTCCTGCCAGTTAATATTTAAAATGGTCTTTCTGAGATCCCAGACTCTACCTGCCATACATACCAACTTTCCTTTGGCTAAGAAAAAGCCACTCTGTTGGATGCATTTGCTTCTCCGCTCCCCACCGTTTCTTGGAGCACGCAGAGAGAAGATGCGTGGCTTTGTATCCCTTTTTTAGTGTGAATCTTTAGGAGCTTCGTCCAAGTTTGAGGAGTTGGAAAGCAGAAAACAGCAGAGTAAAGCATGCTCAGCTTTTGCCCTGGCACCTTCCTAGTTCATGCTGGCTCTAAAGGGTGCGCATAGATGGTCACTGCATAGGGACTGCACCAAAGCTGCTCCAGTGAGCTGCTGTGGGATGCACCACATACGTATCTAAGTCAGATCCCTGAGTCCAAGCTGGATTTCATAGGAATTTTTCCTGGTCAAGAGTAGGGAATAGGCACCAGCTGGAAGCTTTTTCTCTCTCCTATCCCAAAATCTTGTCTAATCTCCTTTGGATGAGGGTATGCTGTTTTCCGTCAGTGAGTCCAGGCTAACCAGCTCTACTTGACATTATAGATACCTACACACAAATGATGCCTTTTGTCCAGCTGGAAGGTGAACTGGCAGCCCAGAACATCTCCTTAGCTCAGTTGAGAAGTCCCAAGAGTGAAGACAGGGCAACCATTCACATCACTGTAACAGTCAGGGATCCTGAGTACTTGTATGTCTTTCAGGTGGTCTTACATCTACCCAGCAGTGATTATTGCACATAGCCAGCCCCATGCATGTCATAACAAGGCTCAGGCTAGGGACGAAGCCTGCAGAACATCTCTCAGCATAGGAACTCACTTTTGGCAGCTTTAGCAAGCTGTTCCTGTGCATTCCATTTCACCATGCAATGCAACTGCCTTTGAACATGCATGCTGAAATCCAGGCCCTGACTATTGTGGAAGATTTAGGTATAAAGGTCCTTCCTTGCCTAAAACTACGAGGGCTACTGTGACCCTCAGGGGGCTGGTCAGATTGCCAGTTCCCTGGATTCCCTCCTGGGTGGTGGCACATGGGTTGAACTTTTCTTAGCTCCTTGTGGACCTCTCAGTGACTTAGAATTAAAGTATCATAGCCAATCAAAAGACAGGCGCCATGTGATATGAGTGGGGACATGACATGTTGGGTCATATGAGGGGGGCATCAGCTGCGGGACAGTGCGCTTCCAGATAACTTTTTTCCCCTCTGTAAAAACTCCACCCCTTCACTGCCTAGCCCGTGAAATCTCCAACCTGCAACGCTGAGCATGGTGGCCGCATCAGCACTCCAGTCACTGGACTTCACGAAGCAGCTGTATGTTCCTTCATCTGATGGCTGGACATTCTTCAGTGTTAGGGACACATTGCCAGTGGCAAATCCCTCTGTTGGCAACGATGTCCGGCCAGCGTACTTCTGTGTTGGTTTGCCACCAAACTCCCTGTATATGTAGATGTCCTCTATATGCCCATCTGTGATTTTCTTCCATTGCACTTCGATTTTCTCCAGTGGCTTTGTGGAAGAGATGCGGCAAGGAAGGATTGTGTCTTGACCGACAACCCCCACTACACTCTGGGGAGAGATGACCTCAAAATTTTCTGTGGAAACCAAACTTGAGTGAGCATGTGACTGAAATCCATCAGAAAAAGTAACAGTGTGAAGAATACAGAGGACTGGAAAAAACATTTATCCCTGTTCCAGAGAATGGGGAACAACTGAAAGTTTCAAATATTCATTAATGATCTTGGTCTCTTCTGTTAATGAGCCTTCAGACCAATAGATCACAACAGAAAGATGCCACACAATGAAAATTAAAGAAAAAATAAAATAACTCAGGAGATCTTTGGGGGAAATTGTCGGTTTGGAAAAAAACTTAGGAAAGCATAATTAATGATTTGATGAAAATGGTTAACATGTTTTCTTTAGTTTCTATAAAAGTTTCTTTAGCTTTTATTACAGATAGATCATTTTGGTTTGGGGCATTCACTCACTCACTTTCTCCTTTTTTTTTTTCTTTTCTCTGTGGCAAAATGAGAAGCAGGGAAATTGGAAAGCCCAAAGTGATAAAAGAGAGGGAGAAACTAGGACGATAGAAGTGGTATAGGATGAGATTGTTTGCAAGGAAAGGGGCAAAAAATAAGCTTAAAAGAATGTACAGAGACATTTCATCCAGCTTGCCAGCCTGCCTTGACCCTTTCCAACCCTGTGTCATCAGCAGTGGGGCAGCTGAGCCAATGCAAACTGCCAACGCAGGCAGGGAAATGCTATTGGCACTGTGGTGGGGGTAGATATGGCAGAGCTGCGTTGGGTTAGAGCTTCCCCATCTCCACCAAGGAACAGAAACTCAGGCTGGAAAGGCATGGATGCCCCAACAGCAGAGAGGCAGGGCAGCTCTGGCTCTTTTGGAGTTAAAATTAGGTTTTCTCAGGAGACCATGACCCTGAGCTTGAGCACTTCTTATCAACTGCAGACTTTAATCCCATGAAAGCGTTACCTGAGAAAGGGATGGCTGTAAGCAGTGCCACAGAGAACAGGAGCCGTCTCCTCTGTTCCATACCTGCTGTCACACATGTGGGACGATCACGCAGCTAACCTGAAACAGGCACAGAAGGGAAGTACGCAAAGAAAGGGAAATCCTGTCCTAAACCCATTGGATATCTCTCAAATGGCACTTGCAGTCGGCTGCGCCATCTGTATCATAGAATCATAGAATTGTTATGGCTGGAAAAGACCTTTAAGCTCATCAAGTCCAACCGTTATCTAACTCTACCAGGCCCACTTCTAAACTATGTCCCCGAGGTGGGGTTTTTTTTTGATGGTGCTAAACACTCAAGCAGTTAAGTTTAGACATCAAAAAAAAAGTGCCTTTCCAGACATCTCAGTTAACTTTGAAGCTTCTGGGAATTTCTCACAGTCTAACATGCTCCCAGGAAGTTGTGATGGGATATGCAAGAGAGAAAAATTAAACTCGGGCCTCACTGCTTGCTGCAAAATTTGATGGATACCTTCATTATCACACCAGTTTAAATCTCTCGCCTGGGTTGCACGAGTCTCTGTCCATGCTCTGAGATGGGAGAGAAAGGAGGAAGAAACTGCTTATCCACTCCTGTGATTGGGTTTGGAGGATGAGGGAACCATCCTGTTTGCTATCCTGAAGATACCGCTCCCTGAGAACCTTCAGAGCGACAGTGCATCAGCTCTGACACAAACCTCATATAATTTAGGGAGCTGCACTAGGGTCAGCTTTGCTGCACTCGCTAAAAAACTTGCTCTTCTCTTTCTCTGGTGTTCCTTGTGGACTTTGATATTGCCAGTATGGGGTTGATTGTCCTTATCTCAGTCCCCATAGCAACGCTTTTGGTGGGATATCTTTATTACTTTATTAACGTTCCAATATTCCATGTTTAGTGAGCAGCAAGGAAGGTAAAGCAATCTGATGACTTCCAAGCAGGAGTTAATCACCCTGCACTGAAGTGTCTGCATACATCCCTACATCCCAGAGAAGGTGGCCTACAGGTCTCACAGCTACATCTGATGTGATTGAATTGGATGCTGTTCGAACAGGAGTGATGGTGCAGCAAGCCGACAGTCAGTCTACCTTATTCTGGATTAATTCCTGTGCTGAGAAGGCAGCTGCCCTGTTTGGCCAATTGGGTAAGTACAAGTGAAGTGACAGTGGAAGGATTCAATTCACCTGGTTTTAATCATAAATTCTCCCTTTTCACTTGCTAAAGAGAGACAGGAACTCCCGGAGGTATTTCATCCAACTAGTCATAGACAGTACGGTTGGGATTCATCTCCACTCATCTTTGATACGTGAGGCTGCTAGGTCTCACATCATCCAGGAAGCCACACGTCTTAAGGTGAGATGACCACAGCCTCAGCTCCACTGACTGCATTACCCATCTCTCCACACTCTGTGCAGGCAGATCAGGGCATCGGATGCGACACTGCAACTGGCACTAATTTTATAAACTGTCGTGCTAAATTCTGTTCTTTCTACTCTCCAGGAGTTTCCATGGCTTTGGACATGCACTAAGTTGGTGCTGTGCAGGTAATTATCACATGAGGCCATATGAAATGTTCTCGGAGACATTCATTCTGAGATCTAATATGGGAAAGGGATTAATCTAGCTTAGAGATTAGGGGGTTGCTCTACGGCTGTTTCAGATATTCAGATATTCACCTCAAGTACTGTGTTCAGTTCTGGGCCCCTCACGACAAGACAGACATCGAGGTGTTGGACCATGTCCAGAGAAGGGCAACAAAGCTGGTGAGGGGTCTGGAGCACAAGTCTTATGAGGAGCGGCTGAGGGAACTGGGGTTGTTCAGCCTAGAGAAAAGGAGGGTGAAGGGAGACCTTATTGCCCTCTACCGCTCCCTGAAAGGAGGGTGCAGCGAGGGGGGGGCTCATTCTCTTCTCCCAAGTAACAAGCAATAGGACAAGAGGAAATGGCCTCAAGTTGTGCCAGGGGAGGTTTAGGATGGATATTAGGAAAAAGTTCTTCACCAAAAGGGTTATCACACATTGGAACAGCCTGCCCATGGAAGTGGTGGAGTCACCATCCCTGAAGGTGTTTAAAAGACAGGTAGACGTGGTTTTGAGGGACATGGTTTAGTGGTGACTTTTGGCAGTGCTAGGTTGATGGTTGGACTCGATGATCTTCAAGGTCCCTTCCAACCTAGACAGTTCTCTGATTTTATGATATTATTTGGGTTGGGATACTAAAAGAGGCATTTGTGAGGGGGCAAGGTAGATATGATACAGGACTTGTAGAAACCTGTTGCCCTCTGCATCAACAGCTGGAGGCTTAGAAATGCAAACTGTCACAAGACACCTGTGCTTAGACTTCTTCCAGATGAATTCACTGTCCATTAAATTCCATTAAATCTTATAGGCCCATTGGGAATCCAGGGGAGTCCCATCCCTCCAACCTACTTTCAACTTCTACTCAAACCTGAGATGACTTGTAGGGATGCGACTGGATACATCAGAGAGCAGAAAGTAGGACCAGAGACAGACAGGAACATCTGGACAGAAAGCCAGAAAGCCAGAGTTTCAGTCCCCTTGGGCTTCATGTTTAGCACTGCTAAACAGACATACCGTGACATATTTTAACTAAGATCAATAATCATTGTTACACTAGAATGGTAGAAAATGGAGTTGGGTTAACATTGACACAGCACAACATGTATGAAATCCACAAATATAATCGAATATGCTAGAATTATAATATAAATGATTTAAGTGGTAAACAAAGACGATGTCACGATGACCTGATGTTGACAACTTCAATCATTCAAGGTACTAATCAGGAAATTTTAAACTTATTAACATTTCTGCAGATGCAACTCACCCCCGGGGTGCTATGATAATTATCATCACTCTGAGTTAACATAAAATCAAGAGTTTCATACTTTTTCAGCATTCAAGAGAAGAGATCTTCAAGTGGGTACACTTCATCAGCCTTACTTTGCCCAAGGCACTGCCCCAAGGGGGTCCCTGGGCCCAACACCCTCTTTCAGAGGGGAAATACTGCCCTTGTCTCCTGCCCTGTGGCCTCCCATTCAAAGTCCTACTGGGAAAGCAGTGCCAGCTCTGTACACCAAAAAAAAACCCAGAAAAATCCTTGGGGAAACAAAAATCGAACACAGATGTCCACTGGGTAGCACAGCTTTTTCCCCCAGATGACCATTCTCTCTCACTTTTATTTTCCTCTCTGAGCCCTACCAGGAGCAACCATGCAGCTGATGCCTCCACTTCCTTCTTGTCTGCACCTCAGGAGACATTGCAGACAAAAAGATCCTCTGCCCCCTGTGTGCACAGCTTGGATGAAGGAAACAGAGTGGTTCCCATCCACCCCAACAGCAGCACAGCATTCATGGCTTGTTCAGAAGCAAAAGAATTGAAAGAGACATGCTTACCTCCTGTAATGAACGAAGGTGAACAGTGATGCGGAACAGCTGTTTTTTTCCTCCTTGCCAGAGAAACTTAACTTCCACCTGCAGAAAGGAAGGGAAATGAAAAGAAGAATCGGGTACTGAAGTTTAAATTCAGCATTTCTCTTCCTAAAAGTCACTCCTCTGCCTGAAGGTCATGTCCTGTCTTCCATAGGAGGAATATATTTTTCTGTTGAAGGCGATTAAGTGCAAATGGAGCTTCAGAATTACGGAGAAGTTTAAGACAACTGCATGACACGTGTAATGCTCACTCCTTAGCACCAAAAATGAAGCTTATTTCAGAATTAAAGCTGGATTTTACCTGTTGTCAGGTCAGAAAGATCTCCACATCTTCCATCTGTGGGTCAAAGATGAACTTTGATCAGTTTATCAAGGGATTACCTTTGAACAGTGAAATTGAAATGAACAATGAAATATTAAAGATTAACTTGGAGTGTGGCTCTACCTGAAGATCACACATCGTTCTTCTCTAAGACTGATGCTGTGCTCTCGGGTTACATTGGGAATGAGGCATTTTTCCCCAGGACTTGACAGACACCATTTAGAGAAATCAGCTTGAAATGGGAGTCATTTTGCCTTTGGAGAAGGTCCTGTCTTTCGAGTTAAGTGCTCTTGGATTTTCACTGCACTTGCCTCTTAGTATCACTTTTCACGGCTGTTTCTTCCTTGAAATACTGAGCCAGAAGTATTCCTAGCTGCCCTAGTAATTACAAGGTACAGGGAAGTTTTTGGGAGATGAGACATGGAGACTTTAAAAGGGAATTCTCCCCATGAAAGAGACGGGAGGAAGGAGGAGGGAAGGTGTTACCCGTGGTGGGAGGAGGACCAGGTTAAGGAGCCTTAAACAAATTTGACATAGGTTTTTGTCCATAGGTTGCCCCCACAAATGCTGTGGGAGCTGGATGTTGCCAGTGCAAGGCCACTCTTGATTATCTTTGAAAGGTCACGGTGACTGGGCGAGGTTCCTAAAGAGTGGAAGAGAGCAAATGCCACTCCTAACTTCAAGAAGGGCAAGAGAAAGACCCAGGTAACTACAGACCGGGCAGCCTCACTGCGGTGCCTTGGAAGCTGGAGAAAATACTCCTGTAAACCACTTCCAAACACATGAAGGACAAAAAGGTGATTGGGAGCCATCAACAAGGATTTCTGAAGGGCAAAACATGCTTGATCAATCTGAAAGCCTTCTACAAGGAAGCGACTAGCTTGGTGGATGGTGGGAGAGGAGGGGATGTTGTTTGTCTCAACTTTATTAGGTTTTTGAGAATGTCTCAAATAACATCCCCATAGAGAAGCTGACAAAATACGGGTTAGATCAGTGGGCTGTGAGGTGGATCACTCAGTGAGGTGGAAACTGTCTGCACCACCAGGTTTTGATAGTGAAAGAGGAGAGGGGAAGGTTGCAGGGCTGAGAAGAAAATAGGGAAAGGACCAGCACCAGGACTAGAAGCAGGTATTTCCCTGCAGGTAGTGGCAAAGAAGCCCATGGAAGACCCCACGGTGGAGCAGTTGGATTTTTCCTGAAGGAACTGTGGCTCGTGGAGGAGCCCACACTGGAGTAGGTTTATCCTGAAGGACTGCAGCCCATGAAGAGGACCGGTACTGGAGCAGAGGAGAAGTGTAAGGAGGAAGGAGCAGCTGAGAACTGTTATGAACTGACCACAACCCCCCTTCCCCTTCCCCCTGTGCCACTCCGTGGGGGAGACTGGGGTAGGAGGTGGGGGTGACAGAGTGAAGGTGAGCCTGGGAAAGGCAGCGGGTAAAGGGCAGGCGTTGCTTTAATTTTGTCTTTGTTTCCTGCCACACAAATCCATTATAATTGACAATAAACTAAATTAATTTTCCCCATGTTGAGTCTGTTTTGCCTGTGATGGTAGTTGGTAAATGATCTTGTCTTTATCTTGTCCCATGAGCTTTTTCATCTTATTTTATCCTCCTATCCTTTTGAGAAGAGGGAGTGAGGAATCAGGCGGATGGGCATGTGGCAGCTAGCCAGGGTCAACCCACCACAGACAGTGAGGCCCATGTTTTGACAAAGGCCAAACAGCAGGAGGCAATCCATACCAGATGTGCAATACTTGCACACTTCCAACAGCCTGTGGGATGAAGTCAGTCTTCTCCATCATCCTCAGCCATAAAAGACATCACGTCCTCCAGATAGGAAATACCACCTGTTTCAGACCACAGATTTCTCCTCAGAACAGAGCGTCTGGCAATGGCTCTACTTCTGCAGTGAAGTTCTTCCTCTCCATTGATGGCAAGAGAAGGTATGGGTGATTTCTTCAGACTTAGATGTCCAACATGGTGGCAACCAAGCCAGTGGAGAGAAAAGTGCCACATCCCTTCCTTCTTCTATGCAAACTGTGATAGAGATGGTGTCAGTCTTGGGAGGGACACGGTCCTTGGCAGGTTCAGTGTCCTCACGAGTTGAGCTGAAAGGGACAATTGGCACAGCTGACAATTTTGACAGTGTCCCAGGGAAAGAGCTGGGGCGCCTCAGGGAAGCAGCACCAAGAAAAATTGCAGCAGCTTCTGCAGTGTCCCTGCTGGCAGCTCAGTGGTTCAAGACCTGCTAGCCAGTTGGGTTGGTCTTACTTTGTACCTCTTGAGCTGATTTTATTTTGGATACAGTTGGGGAGAATTGCCATTCTTCTCAAAGCATCACACTCCTCATTTCTCAGTGAGGAGCTCTCCCGTCCTGTACTAATGCCGTTTCAACACCAGGAGGAGTTGGTTCCCGTAAACACAGTCTGTCCTCATTCCCTCTGTGAACCTCCGGCAGAGCTGCACCCTGAGTTAATCTTTAATATATTATTTCTCATTTCAGTTGCACTGTTCAGAGTTCAAACACTTTCTTCCATAGATGGAGGATGTAAAGATCTTTCCTGCTTGACAAAAGGCAACATCCAGTTTTCATTTGGAACTGGGACTTGCTTTTGGCACTAAGCAATAGACATTCAATCGGATGGGCTGTTGTCCTGAACCTCTTTCAGACAACCATCCAAGATCCTTTTGCACCTAATTACCTACAGCGCTCTTTCACAATGCATTCTCCTTGAAGAAGACAAGACAGGATCTACGATTGCTGCTTTCCTTTTCCTTCTGTACAATTCGGTGCTTCTTTTCTGAAGGTGTGAGGCCCACTCCCCTCCTACAGGAGGCGGATCCTGTATTTAATTCTCTGGCACAGAAGAGAGAAGACCCTTTTGCATTCTTCACCTTCATATATCAAGGCAGGTAAGCGTGTCTCTTTTAACTCTCTCTACCAAAGAACCAGAAGACCCAGTTCTGCTCTCACAGTGGAAAGGAACTGCTGTTTCCTTCATCCAAGCTGTGCGCACAGGGGCCAGCAGGCCCTGCGTTACCCTCACTTCTCCTCAGGTGCAGGCAGCAAGGAATCGGGGACATCAGCAGCATGGCTCTTCCCAGTAGAGCTCAGAGAGGAAAATAAAGGTGACGAAGAATAGTCATCTGGGGTAAAAAAATGAGGTATCAACTGGCCACCTGGGCTAGGTTTTGTTTCACAAAGGGTTTTTTCTGTTGTCTTGGATGTACGGAGCTGGCTGTGCTTTTCCAGCAGGATTGAGTGTACCATCAACAAGTTTGCTGATGACACAAAACTGGGAGGGGTGGCTGACACACTGGAAGGCTGTGCCGCCATTCAGCATTACCTGGACAGGCTGGAGAGTTGGGTGGAGAGAAACCTTCTGAAGTTCAAAAAGGGCAAGTGTAGGGTACTGCATCTGAGGAGGAATAACCCCATGCATCAGTACAGGTTGGGGGCTCACCTCCTGGAGAGCAGCTCTGTGGAAAGGGACCTGGGAGTCCTGGTGGACAACAGGGTGACCATGAGGCAGCAATGTGCCCTGGTGGCCAAGAAGCCCAATGGCATCCTGGGGTGCATCAAGAAGAGCATGGCCAGCAGGTCAACGGAGGTTATCCTCCCCCTCTGCTCTGCCCTGGTGAGGCCACATCTGGACTATTGTGTCCAGTTCTGGGCTCCCCAGTTGAAGAAGGACAGGGAACTGCTGGAGAGGGGACAGGAAAGGGCTACAAAGATGATTAGGGGATTGGAGCATCTTTCTTAGGAGGAAAGGCTGAGGGAGTTGGGTCTTTTTAGTCTGGAGAAGAGAAGACTGAGGGGCGATCTTATCAACGCTTATAAATCCTTAAAGGGAGAGTGCCAGGGGGACGGGAAGAGTCTTTGTTCAGTGGTGCTCAGTGATAAGACAAGAGGTAATGGGCACAAACGTGAACATAGGAAGTTCCATCTAAACATGAGGAGGAACTTCTTTGCATCGAGGGTGGCAGAGCACTGGCACAAGCTGCCCAGAGACGTGGGGGAGTCTCCAACTGCGGAGACATTCAAAACCCGCCTGGACGCCATCCTCTGCAACTGCTGTAGGTGACCCTGCTCTGTCAGGGGGGTTGGACTAGATGATCTCCAGAGGTCCCTTCCAACCCCTACCATTCTGTGATTCTGTGACTCTGAAGGGGAGGCTGCAAAGCAGGAGACTAGGGCTGTATTCCCTCTCTGAAGGGGACACTGAGTCTAGGGAACCCCCTGGGGTCAGTGTCCTGGGGATTAAGTCTGACCAGCAGTAGAATCATAGAATTGCTGAGGTTGGAAGGGACCTTAAGATCAAAGTTAAGATTAAGTACCGATGCTTAAAACTCTCATGGCTTGCCCATACCGAGCTGGACCTGTCCAAGCTCTCCCTTGCACAACAGTAAGACGGTGTCTTAAAAACACTTGCCTCCTCTGCCTGCTGGGATGTCAGACTTGACTCAGCAACATTGCCAGGAGTACCCTGGGCAATAGTCACCTACCGCAAACCAGACTTTCCGTACTCATGAACTCACCTTCACTGGCCATCGGCATCTACTTTGCAAGCAATGGGGGAAGCAGGGCACTTTCCAGACAGCATTTCTCACCGTTGTTGAGTTGAATTCTTCTTGACTGACTTAACGTAGCCTCAGGATAGGAATTGTCTCAGAGGGGAGGAATGGGCACAGACTGAGATGATGGGTGTCATAGGTCCCTGACAACATCCCTTCTAGCCCCATCAGATTGATGAGGCCAAGTTTTGTGGCCGCTGCTTGGAGGAGCATTCTGACACTGCGGTGCAGTCTGTTGCACCCAAAGGTCCCTACGACCACCCTACCTTAAATTTGACAGAAGGGTTATTTTGGAGTGGGTGCCACTCAAAAGGACCTCAAAGTAAAGCTGTTGCTGCAGGGACTGAAGTAGACTCATGTCTCCAGATCCATGTATGTCCAAGCTGGCAATATGGCCAGCTGAGACCTTGTTGGTTTGACAATTCCTTCACTAGATCAAAGGTAGGGGCCTGTTTTTGAGGGAGATAAACAGAGCAATGGAATGTGTGTGATGCCCCTGGCATATATCTCTGCCCTCATCATAGCGGGAGGCAGTTTGTCAGAGTGAGGACAGGCAGTCACCTCTCCAAAACAGTGTGGTGTGTTCTGAGCCCCACGGTCTACCCACACAGGAAACCATCTTTTCCCTTCTGCACTCTTTCTAGTGGGCTGTTTAGCCATCAGAAGAATGCAGGAGAATGGAGGGCTCCTGCTCACCGGGGTTCTCCTCCTCACCTTTCCCATCACAGGTAAGACCTCCTGCCCACTTTCCACTCCCCCCCCCCCAGCAAACTCTCTTGGTTTCTCGCCTTACCTTTGTCAACCTTTTGTTTGCCACTACTCCGCAGAAAAGAAGCCAAGAATAAGAAAAGATTAAACACTCCTCATACAAGCACATCTTCTCTTTTTCAAAAATTGCAGTGTTTCCAGGGCTTCCAAACAAAACACAGTGTAAATCAAAATCCCTTGCTGCTAATTCTTATGACTCCAGTCATCTCCCCCCATGCATACCTACTTGCTGCAGAATCCCAAGAAAACCCATGCTTTCCCTTTTTTTTTTTTTTTTCACACTGCATCTCTTCCCCACTGTCTTATGCTATCAAAAGAAAATCCTCTCTAGTGACTAACAGAAACTGACACTCCTGATGGTGGGGGAGAAGATGCCTCTCTAGCCTTGCCATCCTGGCCCGTTAACAAGTGGAGTTATTTAGGCCATGCACTCACAAAGCTTTGGTCCTTCCAGGAAAGCTCCAAGTCACATCTCACCTAGACATGGTGGTAGTTGTTGGCCAGGATGTGACATTGCCCTGCCACATCCCCTCCACAGAACCACTGGAAATCACTGAAGTGCGGTGGGTGAAAATCATTGACTGGAAGACAGAGAGTGTGTATAGTTATACAAAATTAGCTGGACACCAGCCAGGAGAGAAGTACCAGGGGCGCACAACCCTTCGGACGGATGGATTTACCACTGGGAACATGTCTCTATTGCTGAAGGGTGTCCAGCCAGCCGACAATGGCAAGTACAGCTGCATTGTGATATCCACCAAAGGTGCAAGAGATATCACCACCATGCTCAGCGTTGCAGGTAGGAATTTCAGGGCCAGACTTTGTGGACAGAGTGTGCAAGGAGGTGTGGGTGAGGGGATGTGTCCTCTTAACAGAATCACAGAATCACAGAATGGTCAGGGTTGGAAGGAACCTCTGGAGATCATCTAGTCCAACCCCCCTGCCAGAGCAGGGTCACCTACAGCAGGTGGCACAGGACGGCGTCCAAGTGGGTTTTGAATGTCTCCAGAGTGGGAGAGTGCACAACCTCTCTGGGCAGCCACAGGGTACCCATGGTGCAGCACCACTCCAGCTTTACCCTGCCGTGGTCCTGTGGCTCATGCACATGGCACCACCTGGCAGTGCTTCCCTGTATGCAGTGGCTATGCCACCCTCCTGCACAGGGTCACTGCTGGGCATGGGGTAGAGGGTATTTTGCTCACCCTGCAGAGAAATGCATCCCAAAAGAGCTGTTGCTCAGCTCCTGGGAGAAACCCTCAGGCTTTGTGGCCAAGCTCTGGCTTCCCAGGTGTATCTGTGACTCCAGCATGGACCTGCTTTCACGAAGGTATGCGCTTTGCAGTAAGTTTCTCCCTCACCCTCTCTTCTTCTAGGTTCTGGGGCCGTGGCCATCGATGTGCTAGGTGACCAAGGGCAAGGGGTAGAGCTGGTATGCAGATCACAAGGATGGTTCCCCAAACCCATTGTCCAATGGGTCACCAAGAACATGCAAAGTCTGTCTCCAGACACTGCAGTACACCAGGACAGCGAGCAACTCTTTAGCGTGCTGAGTCGTGTCACAGTCTCAAGACAGGAAATGGGAGAAATTGGTTGCCAAATCCAGAACAATCTGCTGCAGAAAGGGGAAGATTTTTCCATCACTCTCTCAGGTGCGTCACGAGCATCTCATGCTTGTCCTGGGGTCTGCTTGTGTGAACCGAGCAGCTTGTAGGACCTCTCCCAGCTAAGGGAGAAGCAGAGGCTCCAACCCATTCCCAGATGTAGCAACAGGCTTTCCTATGGGAGGGATCCTTGCAGAAACTGCAGGAGGTCCCAGGCTCCCTTGGACTCCAGGCCGTAGTAAGGAGGGAACTGGAGAAGCTGTTTTGCCTGCAGAAATTTTGCAATATTTTCTTTTCAAAGGTGCTGTTTTCCAACGTGTGTCTCCGTGGGTCTCTGCCTTCTGGATACTATTCTCTTTATTTTTTCTCACATTGGCTGCTGGTGCTTTTCTCGTATTTAAAGGTAAGGGGACTTTGTTATCTGCCTCATTGAAACCTGCCTATGAAGGAGAAAGAGTCACTGAACAAGACAAAAGAGCTCAGACCTCCTTGCACACCATGCTAGGCACCTGTGGGGATGCACATATCCACGCAGGGTGGGGAGATATGACACAAGACCTGCAGGAAGCCTGCACTCAGCTATCAGTGTGGTGACAGTCCCACTGCTGTGCAAAGCGGCCTCTGTCTCACATGCCCACACCCAATCCTATCAAACTAGAGGGTTCAGAGTAGACAGGGTTCAAAGTGGGGAATGGAGATGGCTGATGTCACATGAATGGCAAGATTAAAGAAGTTACTAACGTTCAATATTCGTTACACCACGCAGTAACTAAGCTGGTGATAAAATACGAACAGCGATAAAGTGGCAAAACCTGGATAAAGAACTCATCTTTTTCATACAACGCGACAGGGTTGGACCACATAAAAGTTCTTCCTATCTTCTGCCCCATCGCAGCACGAGGTGTTCACATCCTCTCCTTGACCACCCAACTTGCTATGACACACCCTGGTTGAATTCTGATGCTTTTCCCCATCCAATCCACATATGGCACCAGGATCCCCTCCCTCATATTACCTTTGTGCTTCAGTACTTATTTCATTTGGTTCTTTGAATATTCCAGCAAAAAAGAAGGCTTCTAAGAAAAAATCCCATCGAGAAAACACTTTACAGCACAATGGTAAGGCACATCTCTTTCTCTGAGTACCCACTTTGGTGCCCACTCACAGGCACCTTCCCTCCTTCAGCTGGAGAGACCTTTCCAGCATTCACAGAGCAAAGCTAAGATACTCTTATCTCCGCTGAAGAGTTCATGAAGATGTGGATAAAGCCACATCCCTAAGAGCCCCTTTGGCTCGCTAGCCTCCAGCAAAGGAAGATGCCTATTTCTTCCCTTGGAGACTTTCCCATGAAGCAGCTTCAAATCCTCTCTGCTCTCATCCCTTCCTCTATCACAAGCAGCAGGAGCATGACCCTCGGGGGAGCTCAGTGCCCTTTTCCCAGGAACCCAACTGTGCAGGGAAGGGCGTGACAGCTCACCATATCTAAATCATAGAGGGAACTCACCACCTCTTTGCATTAGTGTGGGACAGCAGAGACAGGGCGGGCGTCAGATGGGGACGTAAGAACAGCCCCATCAGCAGTCCATCTCCAAGACCAAAGGACTGAGCAACCTGAAGGCAGATCTCAGTCAGGGCCATGACCACCTATCTCCCACCAGCTGCCATCCTCCAGAGGGTTCTGTGGGGTGTGTTGTGAATGCCAAGCCATTACTCACCAACTAACTCTTGTCTTTTTTCCCTTGCTGTACAGAAATTGAGAAAGTCATTCTGGATGCAGGTACAGTAAAACAAATCTTTCCACATTGAGAAAGTCCCACTTGGGATTTTCCTAAGCACATGTATCCATCATCACGTAACTCTCCTCCCACCCCAGGCATCTCCTCTTCATCACTCCTGCCCTCCACCAAGGTGCCCTCTCCTTTCACATCCTCTTGTTCATTCCCATAACCACGTCAAAATAAGGAAATTGAGTAAAAAATCCACACCTGCAGCCATCCCCAACACTTACCTCATGCAGACGGGGAGGGCACGGGCTGATCTGGCTCCCCCAGGGCACCATCCTCAGGAGGGAAATCACCCCACACTCCCTTCAAGCAGATCTAATGCAGGGACAGCTGAAATTCCTTCTTCAGTTCCTCTACAGGGAAAGCAAAGATGTTTTTCTCCTCTTTCTGTTGCAGGCCATAATGAGCTGAAGGATCGATGCGGTAAGAGACAATTAACAGTGGAAAAGGAAAGTGTGTTGCCATTGTTGAAAATAGAACTGCACTGCCCTTGGAACTGCAAAGGTGCAAGCTGTCTCTGACGCTGTACCCAGGAGTTAGTGAGAGATGGTGACCAGTTATCCTGCTCTCTGGTCATTATTCTTCTCCCTGGGTATCTGTCTGTGTCCAGCAGTGGCAGTGCCCTCACACTGATCAAACGGCAGCCCATAACACTCCCTGTTTCTGTTTCAGATGCACTGCGCATAGAGCTAGGTAAGTCAAGTCATCTTCCTTTCCCCTGCCTCTTTGTATACAAGTCTGTCTGTGGTTGGGAGCGGCATCTTCCGTTCACCCCTCAGTTCCAGCAAAGCACAGTCCAGACATGGCCTTCTACCCCATCCCCATGGGGAACTTGGGTGAGCTCCTGCTGGAGGAGAGATCCAGATGGGCACAACCTGTGACCCAGCTCTTCCCGTAGCAGACTGAGTATGGCAGCGTCAGAGAGTTTGTCTCTAAGCGTTGGGATTTCCCCGTGGTTCAGCAGGGCATATGTGATGCATATCCTGGAGGTGAGAGCACCACCTACATGTGGAAAAGCCATGCTCAGCTCTGCCTGTCAACAAGGAACTGCCCTTTTGTCTCACACCACAGTCTTCCCTCCATAGCAGGCCTCAGCTCTGCAGTGTCTACACAGTAGTCCCCATTCCTGCACACCCAGACAGGACAGCAGGCTTTCTCCATTGCTTGTGAGACACCATCCTTCAGGCGCAAGGGGGCACTGCACCAGCAATGTGGAAGGGACATGGACCCAGCATGGCTGTTTTGGCCTTTGAACACAGCGTATTTGCTTTTGATTTGGGTTTTCTTTTTTAACAGGGTTCAGGAGAGCTCGAAGCTACATGGGTAAGTTTGTGGAGGTGGAATCAGAAAGGAGGGTGGGAAGCAAAGGAAAGGTATGGGCACNACAGCACAGCGTATTTGCTTTTGATTTGGGTTTTCTTTTTTAACAGGGTTCAGGAGAGCTCGAAGCTACATGGGTAAGTTTGTGGAGGTGGAATCAGAAAGGAGGGTGGGAAGCAAAGGAAAGGTATGGGCACTGGGATCAAGTCTCCTTAGTCTTTTCTGGAACAATGTGGCCAAAATTTGTTCTCTGCTGAGCAGCGGCATATGGACATGGTCTGGATGCTGCCTGGGGGTAGCTACACCCGTGGCCGAGGTCTCACAGTGCAGACCTACAGAGCTGGGAGCAGCACGCTTGGGAATGAAGCTGTCCTTCTTTGCATGCCAGGATAGTGGCATCGACCTCGGGCTAGCAGCCATGCTTGCGTCCCAGGCTGACCTGGGAGCAGGAGCTCTCCTTCCAGTGCTTTCTCTAAAAGGCACCTGGTCCCTCTTCTCCCGAGGATCTCTGCTCCTGGCCCTCTCACCTGGTTGTCACTAACGGCTCCTCCTCTCTCTCCCCAGTGCCCATCACCCTGGATGAAGCACAGAAACACTCGGAGCTTGCTGTGTCCTCTGACCGGAGAACAGTCCAGTACAAGCCATCTGCCCAGCGGCCCATCACCGAGCACCAGCTCCCCATCGTGGTGGGGAGAGAGGGCTTTGCCTCTGGGCACCATTACTGGGAGGTGCAGGTGGGGGATGGGCTGGACTGGGAGCTGGGGGTGCTGACGGAGACCGTGAGGGGGACACTGAAAGAGAAGAGCTGGGAGGACCTCCCTGAGGCTGGGGTCTGGTCACTGAGAAGGGTGAATGGAGAGTACTGGCCTGAGGAGGCCAATGCCAGGGTGCAGAGTCAGACTGCCAAAGTGGTTGGGCTGGACTTGGACTTAGAGCTGAGCACACTCTCCTTCTACAACATTGGGACTTCAGACTGCATCCTGGAAGTCTCCATTGAAGGCATGGAAGGGTCAACAAAGCTGTACCCATTCCTCAGGCCAGGCCTTGGTGAGGCAGGAGAGGAGGGGAAACCCCTCACCATCAACCACAACACAGACTGGGACTTCCCCCAGA
>VUYV01000961.1:10791-47092 GCA_008711295.1 Anarhynchus alexandrinus | reverse complement strand
AGGCACTGGAACAGGTTGCCCAGAGAGGTTGTTGAGGCCCCATCCCTGGAGGTGTTCAAGGCCAGGCTGGACATGGCCTTGGGCAACCTGGTCTAGTGGGAGGTGTCCCTGCCTATGGCAGGGGGGTTGGAACTCGATGATCTTCAAGGTCCTTTCCAACCTAAACCATTCTATGATTCTATAAACATTGTGTCAGATACAAAGGGGCTTAAAAGGACACTGTAGAAACGGGTAGGGAGAGGAGCTGAAATGTGAACTGGTGTTTTTTGCACTCTTGGGATGAATATGAATGGAACAGTGGAAGACCTGAAGATTTTATGTCAGATGGACCATTCCCGTTGTTAGCAGTGTTACACTGTTTTAAATTCCTTCTTCCTCTTTCCTCCTATATAGTTTCACAGCGCCAAATCCATTGGTGATTTGCTGACTTGATAAGACTGAAGCACTTGCAGGGTTTGTTCCTGTACAGTGTACCCTGTACATGGCAGGGGGGTTGGAACTCGATGATCTTCAAGGTCCTTTCCAACCTAAACCATTCTATGATTCTATGATTTATTAACCCACGTATTCACTGCTGATAGAGTTTTAAGAAGAATGTTGTATACTGCTAGATTGAGGTCCTAAAATTATAAACATAACCATATCTGTAGCTACCCCTACATAATCAAACATATAATAGTGTTGTTTGAGATATTGTTGATATCATGGAGAGACTTTATATTAGACTTTCTTCTTGTTTTTGATACTGGCATATTGTTGATGAAAACAGGTACCTTCAGCAAACTATAAAACTCCACGATACAGATTTTCCAGGCCTGTTGACTCTAATCTTTATCCTTCAGAGATGTTCTTTAACGTGTTTCCCAGTACCTAATAGAGTAGAAAGCACATTATTGTCCTCATATGATAGGAATATTTTACTATACTTATTTCCAAATACAAACCAGAAATATTTACTAATGTTTATTAATGAAATTTTATTATCATCTGTTATTAGACCTATAAGGTTGTTCTCAAGGGAGTTCTTTGTTTCTAGTGTATTTAAAACCCGCTTCTAATTAAGACATAATTCGTAGATGACAGAGCTGAGGGCATACAATAATTTAACAGTATTAATTTGTATTTTTGTCTAAGCATTTTCACTCAGCTAGTCTCTCTCTTCTTCTTCTCCAGCCTTAGGAAACCGGTTCTGTTAAAGCACTGTGTACATGTGTATGTTCTTGAAGCTTCAACATAATCACTAACCAATAAAATAAATATTATCATTTTACTGGTTGGGAACCATAGTCTCTTAGTTTCTGAATTAATTTAGATAATAATCATTTATGCCGAAGCACTCAGTAACTTTCAGCATGGCATTTAAATGCAATTATCAATTGTAATGAATTGCAAAATAATTGCCATGTTGCGTGATGAGTATTTTCTAACACAAAAGGCATTATTAATTATTAAACAGTAATAATTTGCTGTTGTCACTATGAAGCATTCAGCATATGTTCCCTAAATCAAAATTCTTATAATGTGGATCTTGTTCTTTTTTTGTAAATGCCTGCTGGTTTCCAGACAGTCATGAAAAGCAGCATCAGACAAAACAGACAGTAAGCTAAGGGTTAGGAAATGCAGGTTTTGCTCCTCATTGTGCCATTGACTTGCTATCAGAATACCTGTCTTTTTGTAAGAGTCTCAGGAATGAATCAATTGAGTATACTGTTTAAATGTCCTTGAATGAATCTCCTGCAGAGATTCTTTGCTGTCTGTTTGCGCTTTTTGATTTATTTTTTTTTCATTGCAGTGCCAAAACATGAGGATGAGGACAACTGCAGCAGTGCAGTTGGATTTCTGTGAAATTGCCTCCTTTCATTAGAGGGTTTCGCATTTTAATTTCTTTCCTTTTTGAGTTAAAACCCAGGTGTGTTTAAGCAGTGAGCCTGCTTAGGAAATAGTAATTTAAAACCTGACCATTGTTATTTTAATGATCTTCTGATATTCATGTTCTCATACAACTCTGGCTTTCCTCACCATGTTGTGTTCTGTTGTATACTTACCATCATTACTGTAATGCCCCTAACGCTAGATTGAAAGGGTGATCTGTTTGCAAAAGTCCCCTTTCCCCCCACTATTTTAAAATTAACGTTGACCGGGCAGTGCTTAATATTCTGTTTTGCTGGCAGCTGTAGTTAGTTGCAGTTGTACTATTATAGATACAGTGTTTCATCCACCTAATATACATAGCGTATAAAACATTAGGCCAAATGAGTTTAGATGGTCTGTTCCTTAATATGTGTCAGACTTGATGGCTTGTGACAGACAAGCTGGCATTGCAGGTAGAGGCTCTGACTGATTATGTGATGATCACATACAAATTTGCAGCTGACTGTGATCCCTCAGTCAACTTTCCTTTTTGATTCCATGGGTGTTTTTTCCTAATTGATTTGTACTAATTGATATGTTACTTCAGAATCTGCTTGATGATGTGGAAGAATTTCATGAGCGTGCTCAAGAAGCTATGATGGATGAGATCCCAGACTCTTCCAAGCTGCAGGAGTTGATAGACATGGGCTCTGGCCTTTATGTAGAACTTCCTGAACTGCCAAGGCTGAAGCAAGAACTGCAGCAGGCACGGTGGCTGGATGAGGTGAGGTCCACCCTCTTGGATCCCCAAAGGGTCACCCTAGATGTGATGAAGAAGCTGATTGACTCGGGTGTGGGCTTGGCACCACACCATGCTGTAGAGAAAGCCATGGCTGAGCTGCAGGAACTGCTTACGGTCTCGGAGAGGTGGGAGGAGAAGGCCAAGGTCTGCCTGCAGGCCAGGTGAGTGTTCCTTTGCAAACTGTTCTTATAGGTCACACACTTCGGGGATTCTCAGCCTCTGTTGAGGAGTGTGGGGGAAAGTTGGGGCTCTGAAGGTGTAGTTTTTTACTTCCCAGCAGTTTGATTGCTCAAGAGTTGGTTTTGAGGTTGTTGATGAGTTGCAAAAGGGTTGATTCCCTGTCATGTTGCACAGTGGCAGGAGGCTGTGAATTGCCACTGCCTTCGTTATTCGTCCCCCTCAACAAAAAACACTGAGTATGCTACACAAGACAGCTTCCTTGGTGTTAAGGAGTTCTGATGTTGTGCCCTTTTGAACTTGATTGTGTGAAGTCCATCAGCTTTCTCACCTCTCCTGTTACGTGGTAGCTAGTAGCACCCTCCAGGAATAGAGCCATGGTATCCTACACTGCAGTGTAGTGACGAAGTTGCATCACCAGCCTGTCAAATTTATGTCTTTAGTTGACTGGAATTTTGAGAGAAGGCTGGAATTGGGTTTTTCTTACTCTAGACCACGCCAAAGTATGATGGCTCTGGAGGGCATCGTGAATGAAGCAAAGAACATCCCTGCTTACCTGCCCAATGTGCTGGCACTGAAAGAAGCCCTGCAGCGGGCTAGAGACTGGACAGCCAAAGTGGAGGCCATTCAGGTAGGGCTTGCATCAGGGACTGGAATCTTCTGCTTGCATCTTTATATTTAGATGTGTTCTCTATTCCTAGCCACTCTACTTACAAAGGTGACCTGAAGGAAAACCATACTGTAGCTGTTAAATGTGCTTACTGTAGTTCGTGTGCTTGAATTTCTTTTTCTTCTTGTGCTGCTGTTTCCCCATTGGCTATCCAATTTCTATTTCCCTTCCGTTTATGCATTCCATGGGGGATCCAAAAGACAGCAAATTCATTAGGATACAAATGTAACTCTTAAAGGGCCTTACTTGGTGTTGAAACTGTTCTGCCTACTGTCGGTGGAAATACTTAGCTGCAGCAGAAGATATTCTGCTCACAGGTCTTCAGTTTTGGAGCTGGCTGGAAATGTGCTTTTTTTTTTTTTTTTGGTTCTGCCCGAAATGGTGTAGGACTTATGGCACTGATGGCTGAAATTTTCCATCTGAAATAGATGAAGTTATGACATTGTTGGTTCAGTAGCCCTCCCTTCTATTGCTCTGCCCACTTAACTTGATTCAAAAGGGACATGGCTTCTGTAATATTTCTAGGTGCTGATCTCTGGACTGTGACTGCTATTCTTGTATCAGATACTTGTTGGGAACTGAAGTGAGAATCCCAGTTGATTTCACATCAGCCCCTGTACAACTCTCAGATGTTGTAGGATACTGTTAAGCAGACAGCATTTAAGACGACCATCTAGAAATGAAATGTTGTCTTGCTCCATAAGCCAGCTGGCCATGGCTGTTAAAATAAAAACAGTATGAGATGTTTTTTAAAAATATCAGTAAGATTGAAACCCTGCCCTCCTTTCTTTTCTTACGGAACTCTATTTTAGTCAGTGACAAAATAGTGTATGGCTTGAAATTAAGCTGGCCACTGATACAATGGTGGAATTATTGGCTTAAAAAAAATTTCTTTTACCCCAGAACGGAAGCAACTATGCCTACCTGGAGCAACTGGAGAGCTTGTCTGCTAAAGGCCGCCCAATACCAGTGCGTCTTGATGCCCTGCCACAGCTGGAGTCACAGGTAGCTGCAGCACGTGCCTGGAGAGAACGCACAGGAAGGACCTTCCTGAAGAAGAACTCAAGCTACAGTCTGCTGCAGGTGAGCAACAGGCACTTCTGTGGCAGCCTTCAGAAACTGATCTTGGTGGCCCTCTATGGTCTGGAGGGAACAGCTGGTTCAATTACAAAAGATTACGGCTCCTTTTGAGAATAGAATAGAATAGAAAACTTCAGCTGTTCTTGGGTGGAAAGAATGAAAAAGGCAAAAAGTCTATGTTTGGCTAGTCTTGTTTTATGTATAGACAACCTCAACTGTTACTTTTGAAGAAACACATTAAAATTCTTCTTTTTGGGAGGGAAAGAAAAGGATTTATCTTTTTCTGTAATTGTAGAAATGCAGGCCTGAAATGGACATAGAATGTGTCTTTAATTGATGAATGTTTTAACTTGTTCCACTGTTTAAATTCTAAGAAAATGGATTAGATATTTTATAAGCTGTTTAACGGTAAGAAAAATTAAGTCAGCTACTGTTTATTTCACTTCAATGAATGTAGTCACTGTCTTTGTTTTAATAAAGATCATTCGTGTGTGAAGATTTATCATATCTACTTGACACACTTCCCTTTTCTAGGGAAAACAATTCCAGTTCTTTCAACACTTTCTTGTAGGCTGTATTTTTCATACTCTTATCTTGTTGCTATTTTCTGCAGTTTGTCTTCACTTTTAGTGTGATGTCCAAAACCAGACAGAATCCTGTCACTATGATGTCCCTAGGGCCATGTGAAGTGCAATAATTACATCTTGTATCTCAAAGGGGCTACTACTGTTTAATGTTTGCCAATGGGGTCTGCCCCTGCTGCAACAACATCACACTGATTTCTGTTCAGTTTATGATGCACTGTAGGTCCAAATTTTTCTTTTCTGTATTTTTCTGCCTAACTGATTATTTACTATGTTCTGGTTTTGCATTTCACTGTTTTCTAAATGTATTAATTTGAAGTTTTCTATATTGAATTTAATTTGCTAAATTTTATATTTAAGTATGCATTCCAACTCGTGAAGATTAGTTAAAATTTAATTATTATCCTTTAAAGTGCTTTGCAGGCTTTCATGTTTGATATTAAAAGGCTTGTAGCATATTTTTCAGTTTTGTTTCAGCCACCAAATTGCTGATGTAAGCATGAAATCATGGCAGATCTTGCAATTGATGAAAGTGCTTGAAGTGAATGTTAAACTACTGATATCTGTGTACAGTATTTCAGTTAGCTATATGTACGATAACTTAATCTGAACAGAATTTGTAATTTAATTATGAAAACAGTGGCTTTCAAGTTGACCTGCCACATCACTGTGGTGCTGATTACATTCAAATTCCATATTTATGAAATACTTGTATCCTTTTCTGTTTATTTCTTCTCTTCCTAGCATTAATTGACAGATATCAAAGGTGTTAGATTGCTGAGTATTTTTTGCTCTCTGGTGACTCTGTTGTAATGCCTTTATTAGGTGTTCTCATATATGTTCCTGAAATCATAACATTATAGATGAGAACATTTTTTTCTGTTCTTGGCATCCTTGGCTCTGACAGTGTAAATTTTCTTGGTGGTTACAGGTTCTGAGCCCTCGGACTGATATTGGTGTTTATGGGAGCAGTAAGAATAGGCGGAGGAGGGCAAAGGAGTTGATGGAGAAGGAAAAGGAGAAAGATCTTGACTTGGAATCCTTAAGCGAACTGGAGGATGGGCTGGAGGAGGCCAGGGACACTGCAGCTGTGGTAAGGAGCAATTAAAGGCGGTGTCTCCTGATATGTGGGTTTGTCTCTAATCTGTGTAGAAATCTTGTGGAAGAACTGATAAATGAATCTCACTGAGACAAATATCTCATAATATGATGTTTGACACAAGAATATAGTTCAGCTTTAATTGCAGGGAAAGTAGAGGGAAGCACGGTTCAGAGTATAAGTGCTTGTATTTAATATGTATTGGGCTATGTGTAAGACTTAACTGCTCTTGGGTTAATATCTGTGGCTGTTTGTCTAATATTTTTAACATTTATTGAAATCAGATCAAAATAATGTGGAATGAGGCACAGCTCTACCTTAAACAATACCAAGACGTATTTGGTTAGGTTGATACGGAGGGCAGTCTGTATGTGCTTGGTCATAGAAACTGGGCTGGGGGGAATGTTATATTTGATTCCTCCTTGTTGGGAGGATATCAATGCAGCTTATCAGAGGAATTTGCTGTCATCTGGGTGCCCTTTTTCTGGGAACAAAGGAAATATATGCAGGCTCATTAATGTGGCTTATACACAGTCCATTTTACCTTAGTATGCTTTGTTATAGTTACTTGAATGGAGACACTGAGGAAATGCAAGTTGCTTCAGGAAGATACGTGGTTACTCAGGTGCTCCTGGTGCTGAGTCAATGTTGAAACAATGCTAAGCTGCGTTGTCCTAGTACAAAAGTGGATGGAACCAATTCTGACTTCTTTCCTGGAGTCAAAACCTGTTCTTCTGGTAGTCTTACGACAGATTTAATTATGAACTTCAGAAACTTCGTAGATATGGAGAAGGTTATCTAATGTTTACATAGAATCTGTGTCACAAGGATGTAGGAGAGTAATGACTAATTGAGTAGGAGGTGTTTTAGCTAAATTTTTAATTAGGTCACACAATTCTGAAATTTTGGGCTAGTTTAACTAGGAAGATATCTTGATATGATTTTTTTTCTTTTTCTACATTGCTAATAAAATGTGATGTCTCTTAGCTGTGAAGGTAATGAACTGTTTTTGTGTTTGCTGGGTAGGTGGCTATATTCAAGGAGCGGGAACAGAAGGAGATTGAATCCATGCATGCTCTCAGGGCAGCTAACCTGGCCAAGATGACTATGGTGGACCGGATTGAAGAAGTCAAATTCTGTATTTGCCGTAAAACAGCTAGTGGATTCATGCTACAGTGTGAGCTGTGCAAAGACTGGTTTCATAGTGGCTGCGTGCCCCTTCCCAAAACAAATTCTCAGAAGAAGGGCTCTAGTTGGCAGGCCAAAGAAGTGAAGTTTCTGTGTCCACTTTGCATGCGTTCTCGAAGGCCACGGCTTGAGACAATATTGTCTCTGCTGGTGTCCCTGCAGAAGCTGCCTGTACGGCTACCAGAAGGAGAGGCGTTGCAATGCTTGACAGAACGTGCCATGAGTTGGCAGGACCGAGCACGGCAGGCTTTGGCCACTGACGAGTTGTCCTCTGCTTTGGCTAAGCTTTCTGTGCTCAGCCAGCGCATGGTGGAGCAGGCAGCACGGGAGAAAACAGAGAAAATAATCAGTGCAGAGCTACAGAAAGCAGCAGCTAACCCAGACCTGCAGGTAGGGATATGGATATCTTGCTCCTTGCCGTGCTTGTCCTTCTTCAGTGTGTTGAAATGCCTTATCTTTTTTGGAGAAGCTTAGGGGAGAGAGGAGGGCAGTTAAAAGCTGAGAATTAGACATATCAAAATTATTTAGTTCAGTGCTCCTTAGTCTCAAACTATGGCTGGCTTCAGCCAGTTACCCGCTGCTCCAGGAACAGGTCTGGTGCTTTGTACTCATCGTCAATAGCAACTGCTGAAGGTGCTTGTAAGAAACATCAGTTCAGATATAACAACTGGCTAAGGGCCTGAAGATGTGTAAAGCAGTGGCCCTTTGGTGTCCAAATGCCATTTCCTTCTTGACATAATCAAAGGTCTCGATATTTGTAATTTTTCATGGATTGTCATTCTCAGGCATTTGGTTTCTTGTTAGTAAATTTGACGAGGACTGTAGGCAATCACTAGTACTTCTATGGCTGACTTCTTCATCTTGAAATTGAGACCAGTAATCAGATGAAGCTGTGGTGAAGAAGTTTGTACAACCATAGACTATAATTTGGTAACACTGAGCAGTAGTATCTAGATCTTTCTAGTCACTATTATTCAAAAACACGGAAATAAAATCTAATAGAATCTTTTCCTTGGATATTTCCCTATCTTTCTTTACAACTTGCTGTAACTAGGTTTTTTGGTGACTGTCCAGACAGTTATCCTCAGGCTGAAAGAACTACTGTGTTCTTTGTTAATAACTCTTTTTTTTTTTATATAGACTACTGGAAATTTTGTTGTTTCATTCCCGTATTCCATTTTTCTTTTAGGGACACTTGACTAGTTTCCAGCAATCGGCCTTTAACAGAGTGATAGGGAGTGTGTCCTCATCCCCACGGCAGACTTTGGATTACGACGATGAAGAGACAGACTCTGATGAAGACATCAGGGAGACATATGGCTATGACATAAAGGTAAGTAATCCAGTGTGGCTTGTCTGCATGGAATTAATCCAGAGCACTTGTTTTTTATTAATTCAATTTATTTCAGAATATTTTTCATATCTTAAGCTATCTCTGTACATTCTGCCGGGGCTGCTGTTGCAGAACAGGTACTTGTTGATTTTATCTGAATGCCTCAGCTCTGGACTATTGGGAAGTTTTGTAATGTTTTTATTCAGAGTTTCCAAATGTCCTGTTGTTGAGTTTCAAAAAGTGGTTTTTAGTGTTGAGGAAAAAGATACACTTATCAAGGGATTTGTATTTATAATACCATAGAGGATGAACGTTGTCTTTATGCCCCATTCAGAGATATTATGAATCATAAATATGAGTAAGTGTCTATATGGAGAGCTTTTCAACGTATTTTGCTACAGCAAAGAATTAATCTTTGAAAACTGCATACCCTGTGAGAAGTTTCCTGATGCCGGAGATTCTTTCACATTTTCATACCTTTCTAATGATTCAGCCCTCTAAAGGAGGTACATCTGTTCAATTCTGGATGTGTAGAAATATTCAGGACTAGATGTATGAATCATGTTGTAAAATTAGTGTCTGGATTCAGTTCAGAAATTGTAACTGAACAGTTACGAGAAGAGTCAATTGTATAGGTAGCCAAGTGTTTTCAGTGTGATGTAGAACTTCTGAAATGTCCTTTTGATGTATGTAGAGACAAAAGCAATGCCACTGTCTCTTCTTGTGCAGTGGTTTCTTCTTAGTCATAGTGTCATATCTAACTTAAAAGACAGTATGGTCCTGTAAATTCTTCTGAGGCAGAATTTCTGTAAACATTTTCTAGTGGAGTGATATGTTTAAAAAAAAATAGTATATAGATTCTGATGCATCATGTATGAATTTGCTCTTTAAAACTTCTTGTGGACACTGTAGAAGTAATCCTTGGATAGCTAAGGGTCCATAAACTATATTTCAGAAACCAGTGTCTTTGGTATCTCAAGTACAACAGTGGTCACAATAACACATTTGAAAAGGCCTATTTGATTGTATTGTGCCTCTTCTAATTAAAACATGATTCTTGCCAGCAAATACTTCATTATGAGTGCAATAGATAGACTTGTAAGACTTATTCCAAGCAGTCAGACTGATTCACTGGTCAAGTTTGCTGTAAGTTTTATTCACCTTTAATTGCCTTCATTTTTGTCTCATGTATTTTTGTCTCATTTCTTTGCACCTGTGTTGCCTATAGCCAACAAATGGTGATGTCTTTTTATTAATTTCCCTATTAGTCCTGAACTTCCTTTAATCTAGTATAATATGATATCCAGAACATGATATTGTACTCGATATAACCTTTACTATGTAGGGAGAAATATCTTTCTCTTTCTGAATATATTTATTCTACCTTTTCATCTGGGCAATTTAATTCTGAATTTCCCACTTCTAGTTTTGTACTGAAATCATTAGTGTGCACTTCACTTCCTTTTAAACATGTAACTGAAAGCCAGAGAGAGATTACCATTCTTAAAATTCCCTTTTTATGTCATGAAATGACAGTGTCTGGGTGGTACAATTTCCTGAGTTGGCCATATTGGGACCCACACAGTTAATCTTTCAGGTAGATATTGTCAATAACTGCTCTACAGCCTTTCTCTTCTTTTAAGCCAGCTTTTTGGGTTTTATTGTTTTCTGAAAGATTTCAGTCTTACACGGGACGCTAAGTATGTTTAACCTGTTGACCAGTTTCATCACAAATGTGATGGGGTATATTAGTTCTGGAAAGTGCTATAGATATAGAGAGCTTGTTGAGAAAGTTATCCTTACTAATTTCACCTGCAGGGGTGAGGAGGAAGAAGGGAGAAGTGAGTACTAGTAGACATCAGGGAATCTACTCAGATGGGCTTGCACGTTCTCTGGATTCTCTGCCTAGTGTAATGCAAAGTCAAACAACGCTTCTCCCACTGCTAAGAGATTCTTAATCTCTTCTCTTGACTGATCCACCTGCATCTGAGGGCGTATGTCCCGTTTCAGTGTGATGCATCTAAAAATCAAGCAGCCGTCCAACACAATGCATTGAGCACAAGCCAATGCCACCATTATTCTGTTCATGGAAATATTCACAATGGTCTCAAGTATTACAGTCCTCTTCCTTTCGGTGTTTGGTCCTGTCTTAAAATGGTTTAAGACTGCTGTTAAAGTCCTGATCCCAGGGCAACATTTGATTGTTTGCCATTGTGTGGTCATCCATCTGTTCACAATTTGTTTCTGTGCAGGAATACACCTTGTTTTTTCCTCACCTGTAAGATCTTTAATAATTTCTTTCTTAGTAAACATTATTTACTCAGTATATGCCTTCTTTACTAAAGATACCATTCTTTATGGTCTTGCAGTCACATTTTTCAAGCAAACAAATTATGTAGGCTAAGAGTGACCGTCTTGCCATTATGTTGACTTCTGAGGACCATACATGAGTGACTGCTTAGTGAGGAAACCTGTCAAGTGTTCCGTACAAACTGGCTATAAATCTATTGATCTGTCTCCATAGAGACATCCACTATTTAAGTAGGGATGTAACTTGTACCTTTTGCACACAGTCTTGGTGTCTCTGATGGGGTGCTTCAAAGTAGGATGCAGCAGACTGGTTGGTCTTAGTAGAATTTACTTTGAAGTAGGTATTTTCTGGATCCAGATGTTGCATGTTTTTTGTGGGTCTTTTTCAGGACAATGCCAGTGTAAAATCTTCTAGCAGCTTGGAGCCCAATTTGTTTTGTGATGAGGAAATCCCCATCAAATCAGAGGAAGTGGTGACACACATGTGGACTGCTCCCTCATTCTGTGCCGAACATGCATATTCGTCTGCTTCTAAAAGCTGCTCACAAGGTATTTGCTTTTCTATACATTGAGATAAAATTGAACAGATAGCTGGGATGAGCAGCCAGTAAGGAGGGGAATTGCTCTGTTACCTGTGCTAGTTGTAGAGGATATGTTGGCTGTAAGAAGGTACAGTAGAGTTACATTGCGGTTGTTTCCTAATGTCTGATATATAAACCTATGTCAATGTTTTTTTGCTTGGGATTGTCTCCCTCCTTAGATTGTTGTGGTAAAAAGTATGCAATTTCTTTTGGTTTTGATATCTTCCTTTTATCCTTATGTGACTTTCCTTCTGTCTGAAAGGTTCTAGCACTCCAAGGAAGCAGCCTCGGAAGAGTCCGCTGGTACCTCGCAGTTTGGAGCCCCCTGTATTGGAGCTATCACCTGGAGCGAAAGCTCAGCTAGAAGATCTAATGATGGTAGGAGATCTACTAGAGGTATCACTGGATGAGACTCAGCACATCTGGCGGATTATACAGGCTACTCATCCACCCTCCGAGGACAGGTTCCTTCATGTCATGGAGGTATTGAACTTGAAATATTCTAGTATAGGGGAAAAAAAAAAACAAACCATGTTATCTTGGTGGTTGGGTTTTTTTTTTAAATATAATCTTGGGTAGTTGAGTGCTTAGTTACTTGACATGTTTGGATTTCAACCGGGGAATAGTAGATTCCAGAAAATAGCAGAATAAGAGATCCAAAAATTCAGTCCTTGATCACTGATGCTGTAGCACTGCCCTCCACAGTTAACCATATTTAGAACAGTTTTCTCAGGCAATTCCATATGCAGACTTTATTTTAAAAAAGATAAGGTTAGGGAGGCTAATGCTGTTCTTGATTATGCTCAGAATCAGAACTGATCTGCAAAAGAATTACAGGAAACATTTAGGAAGATGGAAAGTCTACACTTAGCTTATATAACTTGATACTTGTATGTTGTTGAGCTTCCATTGTTACTGGGAAAATAAAACTTTTTTTAATAAAACATGATTTAGTAATGCAGGTAATAAGATTCCTGTTCTTCCTCAGGATAACAGATACAACAGTTTTTTTATTAATATACTGTGAAGATGTGCTGATCTCTTTGTTCAGCTGACAGTGAATGAAGCAGGCTTATCTGCTGATTCTGAGGTCTAGTCCAAATCACTTAGCCTCATTCATGGAGTGGCTGAGGGGGGTGCGCTGGAAGAGAAGGTAAACTCTTGGGTTGAAGAGCTGTACTGGAACCCATCCTTTTATTATCTGTCAGCTGAAGATGGAGGTCAGTGTGACCATGTGTATTTATGGAGTATATGATTGCTATTTGAGTTACTGAACTGGACAGAAAATATATTGAATATGGTTCTTTCTTGACTTTTTGGTAGTGTACACTAAGGTAAGATGGAAGGTTACATGCTGTGAACAGGGAGGTTAGATGGGCATATTAATCAGCTGTCTCATTTTCTGAGTGCCATCCATATACAATGGATAAGTCAAGGTGTTGCCAAACTGCCATCAGTTGGGACAGTAGTATAAAGCAGACCCTGCCTCCAAAGAAATACTGCTTTACCATGTTTTGACCCAAGTAATTCACTTCATAAACTTAATGCTTTTTTAATGTAATGGATTTGGCATGGAATTGATTGAAGAACAGTTTGAATGCCAGCAAATAGCAATTCATAAATAGTATGCCAGACTGTTACATTGTTAAGCACAGCTTTTTTTGGGGGGTGGTGGTGGTAAGAGAGAGGGAGTGCGTGTTATGACATTTTTTGGTCGACCCTTATGAATACTTGTTTGACCAGAACTACTCATTTTGAATTGAGTACTTTTCTATATCTTTTTACATGCAAAACAGACACTCTTGTAAAATAGTCTTCAGAGGATTTGTTTTGGGATGGAGTATCTATATTAAGTAATGTACAGTAAATACTCTTTACTGGCTTATAGTATGTCCTTAGTCTATTAATAATTATTAAGGTTAAAGTATATAGCTGGATTAACTGAAATTGAGTCAGCCTTATTTGTACAAAGGAGCTATACATGTGAATCTTTCAGATATAAATAGGACTTGTCACTGTGGATGCTACCTGCAGTGACAGAGCTTGCCAATTTTAAGCCTCACTTCTGATCTGAATCTGCCATTTAAGAGTTGTTAATGACGCAGGATATTTACAATATGTGCCAGTTTGGAAGCTATTCAAATAATGGATCTGTTACTTTCTTCTCTTGCTTGAGTTAATGATACATTTTAAGAATTCACCAATTGCTCTTTCTTAATCTCCAGAATAGGAATTGCTTTCTCTCAAAAATAATTACAGGCAAGACTGACCTAGGATGAAAAATAAGCAAGAGCATCTAACACATGATTAAACTTCTCAACTTTTATTAAAAAGCAATGTGAGAAGGGAGCTGTAATTATTGCTTATTCTGCCTCCTTACCCTTGCTGATGATTTACTTTTTCAGCTGGCCATTTTTGATTCATTGTGCTTTCACACAGTTGATACGGCTTATGATTTTTTTCTATTTGAAAATAAAGTTGAGCCCCTTTTGGTTTAGAATTTGTAACAGTATGTTGTTGAATAGGTTTCTTCATACCATGTTAGGCTAATGGTGGAGGTAAGTACATCTCTTAAACCACAGGTTTGCAGTATATGGAAATTTGCACGTGGAAAAAAAAAATCTCTTTTCACCTTTTCTGTGAAGGATGACAGCATGGATGAGAAACCGTTGAAAATGAGAGGGAGAGACTCTTCTGAGAGGAAACGGAAACGAAAGCTGGAGAGAGCAGAACAGTTCTTTGGAGATATGAAACAAAAATCTAAAGAGCTGAAAAAACTGGAAAAACCCAAGAAGAAGAAGCTAAAACTCACCATGGATAAGACAAAGGAGCTGAACAAGCTGGCAAAGAAACTGGCTAAGGAAGAGGAGCGGAAGAAAAAGCGAGAGAAGGCAGTTGTGGCAAAGGTGGAACTAGCAAAGGAGAGCACAGAGAAAAAAAGAGAGAAGAAGGTTCTAGATATTCCTTCTAAGTACGACTGGTCAGGAGCAGAGGAGTCAGATGATGAGAATGCTGTATGTGCTGCGCAGAACTGCCAGAGGCCCTGCAAGGACAAAGTGAGTTTTTGCTTAGTTCGGTTGTAGGCAATTCCATGTGAAGTCAAAAACCCCAGTAAAATTTAATAATTAGATTGAACAGCATGAGCAACAGAAGTGGTGTGATTGGAAACGAGAGAGGATTGAGTAGTACTTGGGCAGATACACAGATAAAACTATAGAACTTCCTTATTCTCTTAGATACTTTAAAACAGGAGAAGATGATGGAAAATCAGAATCTGGGGAAAAAGTACTCCATCTTGGTTGGGAAGTTTAACCTCCTCAAGCTGTGTAAATTTTCTGCCAGCTATGCAACACGCATTGTCTGATTCAAAGAATCAATGCTGTGACTCTGCTAGAAATGTTCCTGAATTAAGTGTGTTTCTAAGCAGAAGTGGGGAATGTTTGATACTCCTAAATGAAGTAAATTTTCTGTATTTCTTGCATGCAGTCTGTGAACAGTGGTGTTGCAGGCTGAGGTATCTACAAACTGCAGTGCTTCACTTTTCTCAGTGGAGATAAACAATCAGTGGTTTTTAGACCTGGTTGGATTATTACAAAAGAAACTTGATCTGTCTCACTCTGTGGTACTGCCTTTTCTGGTTGCCAGCTTTCAACACGGACTACTTGATGGTCAAAAAAAAAAGGTTTTTTTTAGAATGCTTTTTTCTGCTTTTTTAGAAAGAAGAAAAAAACCCACTTCCAATAATAACTGTGGGATTGACACTGTATTGCACTGGCTTGCACAAGAGAGTAGGTTCAAATACCAAGAACTTATTTCTTGTTTTGCAAAATTGAGACATGGAATTCAAGTGTTCATGTAAACACTTAAAACGACAAGTTAAAAGACCAGTTTTGAAGTCTTAATCTTAGACCAAGGTTAGAAATTACACTGGAAGATGAATCTCTCAAAAAAAGATAGAGTCTTTGTACCACCATTCTCTTTCCTTCATAGATGATAATTGGGTTATATTAGTACTTTTTTACAGAAATTGAGATTGCAAGAGGGAGGAGAGTGCCTTTAAATTCATATTATAAAGAAGGTTCTATTAAAAATTTTTAAAACTTGCATAAATGAAACTGAGTAAAATTCCTGATTGTATAATCAAAGCTTTTAATGGAATAACTGTCTTTCTGTAAGGTTGGGCATGCTTTAGTACATACAACAGGTGAATGCCATACAAGTAAAAAATGGCAGATGCGGGAATGTAATGAGTGAAGCTGCAGTTCTTAGTGTCCATTGCTAGTTGCTTTTAAAAATTTGTTCAGGAATAGTTTTCCTACAAACTAAAGCAAAATCTTGAGCTGATCACATTTCTTACTTTTAGATAGGTTGCCACCACTATTACTTTTCCAATGTATTTTTATTTTTACATTCCTCTGTAAGGTTACAGCAGTAACAAATTTTATAGTTGTACCAGTGCATGCCATTAAAATTAAGAATCTGTGTTCGTTATCCTGCTGATCTCAGTTTCTGCCCACTGACTGAAATGAACACGTTCTTTCACTCAGGGAGTTACAGAAACCTAATAACTAATCTTTTTTCCTTCCTAAGCTTTAATTTACTTTTCATGCATTTCCTAGTTCTATAGCAAGTTCAGCTCAAAGTTTGAAATATTTTGGCTTAAGTGTTCTGACCCTTTGGAGGTGCAGTCTGTGCGCATTTTTTTGGCATTTGGTGGCCAGCTGTATACCTGATATCTGACTGGTAGAAAAGTATTAAAGCTGCTGTTGTCATGTGGCTTTTTTGTGGCCAAAGGCAGTAACCAAGTCCTTTGGTTTTCTGCAATTTTTAAGTTGCAAAAGCTACCACTTGATAATGCAGTCTAAGGGGTTATATATAATTTAGGATGTGTATTTATAGAATCTCATCTATGCTGAAGTAACCGTCCCTGAGCAAGATCCTATTTTACATGCGTTCTAGCGTACCTGTGTTTCATATGAGGAGAGCCAAGTGCCGTATTCTTCAGTAGTGTGTATTTGTACTGTGGTGGTCTTGGGATGGGCAAGGCTTCTTGGAAGAGTGTTTTTTGGTTTTTTTCTTTTTAATTAAACTGAAGCAGCTTGTTAAAACAAGCTCTGTAGGGCATTAATTTGTGCCCAAAAGCTTTTTTTGTTCTAGGTATATCAAGTGAATTTAATAGAATTAAATAGTATTTTCTTCATAAAAATGGTGCCTATGTGTCTGTCTTTCTAATGTGCTCTGTGTTCCTGATCTGATCTCTTGCAGGTAGACTGGGTGCAGTGTGACGGTGGCTGTGATGAGTGGTTTCATCAAGTTTGTGTTGGTGTTTCTCCAGAAATGGCTGAGAATGAGGATTATATCTGTATAAACTGTGCAAAGAAGCCAATGCAGGGACCAAGTAGCCCTGCTCATGCACCACCTCCTCCTTTCTTATTGAGTTACAAACTACCAACGGAAGACCTTAAGGAGACAAGTTAGCAACTACTCAATGCCTGGAACTTGTTGGGAAATGGACCACTGAAACCCTACAGAAAGAGAAGGCTTGAAGCTAATGTAGCCACTGAGCTTCACTTCCAAGGATGTACAGACCTGCAGCGGAGTTGGTCCCTTCCTTACAGCTGGCTTCCTTCATGTAATGGGGACGTCAAGGCACAGTGGTACCAACTCATCTATGCAGACACCACCTGATTAGGAGCTCCAGCCAGTGTTTTTTGACTTGAATATTTCCATCTTTGAGTGTGGCTGTTGCTCTTAGAGACTGAGCAAACCCGAGGCTGTTAGATTAGACACTTCAGGGTGTTAGAAGTACATGTTGGCAGTGGAGCTGGCCTGGAATTGGTGGGTGTAGGCTGGAGCTTTTAGGTCTACCAGGTTACCCTAAGGAGGTGACTTTGGAAGTTATCTTTTGCCTCCCCATGCCAACCCAGTGAGTAGGGCAGTGTCTTGGGAGAGTTAAGTTGCCTCCATATCCAGGCAGCTAACACTACACTATAAGGATGGGAGCAAGTGGATGAATTTCTTTTTATTTCTCTTTTGTAGCTAAAGGCCAGAGGAGCTCATGATCTCAGAAATCAGCAAAGGTTCTGTTTACCAAAAAAGAAACCCAACTCTACTCTTCTACACAAAATGTTCTTTTTCCGTAGTGGGGAACAGCTGATCTTCCTGTCCTGAGGAGGGCCAGAAAACATTGATGAAAATGTCTAGCTAGACCAGAGCTTGGGAGAAGCAGAGTGCTTCCCTTTCCACAGGGGTGCCCTCTCCTGTTCTAGGCTTGCCTTAGAGTTCTGCACTCCTGTGCATTAAAGTTGTCTGACGCAGGATGGAGCTGGCAAGGAGGTACAGCACCCAGGGCACCAGCTTCTGTGATCTGTACCCAGGGATGGGAAGGAAAGAAGACATCCCACTTACCTCAGAGGTTACACTGACATGTGCTTCTGTGAAAAGTTTCACTCACAATGATTTCCAGTATCACCAGGCTACGGGCATGGCCTCAAGCGATACCAGCAAGCAGTCTGCAGATACTGTTCACAGCGCAGATCCCCCTCCCTGCTGGCTTTGCTGGATGTGTACCAGTGTACAATCAGCAACAGTTCTTGTTTGAAGATGCCCCTGGCTTTGCCAGGGTACCAGAGGGCTTGGGATCATTCTGGGTGACAGTTGTTTTAGTAAATCCATTTTTAAAGAAGGACTTGTTTTTACTTTTTTCTAAATGTCTCAGACTACTGACTTGTTCTATAAATAGATTATTTTTCTTTGATTTTTTTATACTTACCACTGTTAACCAGCAGCACAGACAGAGGTTCACAAAGCAAAAACCTGCCCGTGGGCTTGGGTTTTTTTTACTCCATTCCTTCCTTGTAGTACAAGGAATTAGCAGTTACCTTCCCCATTTTAGCTTGACCAGCTGCCTGTGTTTAAATAGGTAAATACATTTTATGTGCTACCTTTGTGTTTGGGTTTGTTCCTATTAGTGGGGCATCTGGGCCTTAACGACTCCAGTGGCTTTGTGTATGTGAATGTCTGAAGCCAGCCACTGGGCTGTCTTGTCGCCCCCCTCCACTCGCTCCCTGTTGTGTTTCCATTCTTCTGCAGTTCTAGGAGTGTTGTAAGTAGTGTCCAGTCTTACTAGGAGCTGGATTGGGATTTAAAGAAATATTGACAAAAAAAAAGTGTTCTGTCTTGACTGTTCTGTGTCCCTTCTCATGTTCTCTAATATTTGGAAGTTTATTTATCTGGCAGAATTATCCATAAAAAAAAAAATAATTCAGCTCAGGTAGATGAACTTTATTGGTTTGTTTTATTTGTGCCTGCTACCTGGGAAGAGGAAGATGTGCAAAAGAAAAAGAACTAAGATGGAGGGCAGAAGATACAGGGTCTTGGGAGCTTTGAGTGCAAATTGGGCACAGACTTTTAATTCCTGCTCCTTAAAGACTAATATGGTGTTAAAAGCAAAAGCAAGCTGTGGTTAAGCATGTGGCTGAATGGGTACCCTAGCAAACTTAAGAGTATTATTTGTTTACTTATTTATGAAGGAGTCTATGCTATAGCTAGACATACCCTTTTTTGCCTCCAGTTACATTTTTTTTCTTCTCAATGTACGCTTAGTTTCGGTAAACTGGTTTAAACAGATGTTACTTTCCCTCAAGCTTTAACTGATGGTACTACATAAATGTTTCCCTTTATGGAGTGGATAGATTATCTGTCACAGATGTTTAATCGTTCCAGAAGTAGACTAGTACAAGATTTCTTAAAGAATCCCAGTGTTCTGTATTTTTTCCTGACTCCTAGAATCCGTGACACAACAGGGAAAATATGGTTAGCCTATCCTGTTAGCCACTGGGCATATCCTCTTAACCATTCCTACATTCTCTGTTGCAATAAAGTCATTGTTACATGTAATTATCATCAACTGGAAAAGAGATCTTTTAGTAAATCTGCATTGAATGTTCCTGTTTCTCCTAGTAGAAGGTGTGGTGGAGAATGTTAACAGTAGCACTAGTTACAATGAGAAGGAAACAAACAGCTATAGGATGCAATGGTCAATCATTCTGCTTGTAACAAGCATAGAAAAGAGTAAACAACAGAAAGAAATGTGCAAATAATGTGCAAAAAGGTCACATTTTTAGTAGCTGTTTTTCATATCACATGGAGAGGCTCTTTATTACACTGTCGAAAAGGGGTTGCCACACTTTTTCTAGTTACAGATGTCTCATCTGCTTTTGGGTAAGGTGTTCATAAACCAAAGACCATTATTAGCTTTACATCTTATTGTTTAAGCTTATTTTTTAAGAGCATAATTCCTCTCAAAAGTTTGCTGATAGTGTGAACTTGTGAATAAATGTTAACTTTTGAAAAAATCTGTAGATATGTAGTTAGTGGTTGAAGAACCTAAAGCTGTGGTATTGTCTCCAGTTCTTAGGGGTTTGAATTTTTATAAAAACATGCAGAGAAGCAAGCCAAAGTTAAGGAAATAATTTTCTTAACAGGTTTGCTACAACTGTAGGAAAAATCTCTCATGCTTTGGGGACAAAATCTTAATATACACAAAATCTTAGCTCGTGTATCTAGAAAGGTACATGTCTTAATGATATATTCTACAAAGAATGCTAGCCACTGTTCATGTTATTTCTCTTCGTGTGTCTGACACAAAAGGTCAAAGAAATGACCTGAGCTGTTGTAAGGAACTAAAAATGGCCAGGACTTGAGTTGTCCTGGTTCATCCTATCCAAACCATGCGGTTTCAGCTTTTTTTTAAGAACCAGGGCCTGGAATTGGGCAGCTTTACTGGCATAGAGATCAACGTCACTCCTGAACTTCAGTGCCATTACTTGTAGGGTGTATGCTTTTGACAGATCATCTGTACCTGAATGCTTGTGCAGCCTGGACTGTTTGATAATGAGGGCTTAAGGTAAAATTGATATTATGGAAATTATCTTAAGGGATTGGAATGCAGTTGCACAGCATAAGATAACAAACAAATGCCTGTGTGTTTTGTTAGCCACACCGTGAAGCTTGCATTCATCTTTTCAGTTTTAGAATCATAGAGTAATTTACGTTGGGGGGACTTCCAGAGGTCATCTGGGTCAACCTCCTAACCAAAGCAGGGCTGACTTTGAACGTAGGTCAAGTTTTTCAGGGCCGTATCCAATCCAGTTTTGAGTGTTTCCAGGGATGGGCATTCGACAACCTCTCTGGCTTCCCCTTCTGTTTTTGTAGCATCTTCAATGCAAACTTTTGTCTGATGTGCAGACAGATACTCACTTGCTATAGCTTGCCTGTTGCCTCTTGAAGAGTCTGGCTCCATATTTTCTGTAACCATCCATTAGGTAGTTGAGTGCAGGTCCTGCAGCCTTAATTTCCAAGCTGAACAAACCCAGCTCAGCCTCCTTTGGGCCATGTCATGTGCTGCAGCCTTCTAACAATCTTGGTGGTCTTCAGCTGGACTTGTTTCACATTTGTCAATGTCTGGTTTTGTACTGAGGAGCCCAAACTGGACATGATACTCCATATGTGGCTTAGAAGTGTTTAATACAGGTGGAAAATAACTTTTTTAAACTTGCTGGACGTGCTCTTGCTATGCAGCCTGGTAGAGGGTTGGCATTTATAGCTGCAAGGGGGCACACTGCTGACTCCTATTCAGTGTGTCCACCATTAGCCCCAGGTCCCTTGGTTTATTATTTCTCAGATGCAGGACTGATGAACTTAACAGATTTTTCCATGAGCACATCACTGCAGGCAGTCAAGAGACAACTGAATGGGATCCCTATCCTAGACCCATCATTGTTTGGTGACATCTGTCAAGTTGATGAGGGTGTGCTGTATCACATCACCCAAGTGTGTAGGACATAAGAATATTGTCTCCGATACCAACCCCTGAGGTACTCCACTTGCAGCTGGCCACTTTCTGGATTTCAAATCGTTGACTACTGAAGTCTGAGCACAGCAGTCCACCCACCCTGTTTTTCACCCCCTTACAGGTTGTCCATCTACTCTGTAAGTGTGTTTTTGCTGTAAGTCAGGGTAAACAACCACTGTTCTCCCCTCATCCATAGGACTCATTACAGAAGGCAACCAGACTGGGCCAGCCCTATAGTGGTGACTATTGCCAGTCATCCCTCATGGGCCTGGATGTGGCTTTAAGGAGGATTTGTTCTGTCATCTTCCCAGGGACCAGAGTGAGGCTAGCTGTCCTGTAGTTGCCCGTTTCCTCCTCTTCATTGAATGGACGTGTTATGCAGAAGGGTTCGTCACAATCCATCAAGAAAATGGTCCTCCATATAGACATTTTCCTAGGGTTTCATCATCATTGTGGCATCTAAGATTCGGAGAAAAAAAACAACCTATTTGAACTGATGTTTGTAAGATGCATGGAAAACTCTAAATGGCAGAGTGGAATTTCTTCAAGTGCTGCTCATACCTAAACTCCATGTGAGCTACAGAGCAGTTATGTCGGTCCCATACATCTAGATACAAGTCCGAGCTGGTCTGGTTGCAGTCAGTGTTATTGATGCATGGTCCTTTTGTACACAGTTCTTCACACTGGAAGACAGACATAATATGAATGAGCGTCAACGGCGCCATCTGATCTTCTAGGAGAAATAAAGCAGGCTACAGGCTTGTTCGTGCCACAGTAAGCTATTTAGTAAGCAGCTGTCCAAGGATAGCTATCACCTTGATTTTGTGGTGTTCTAATAACAGTTATTAGAATAAGTGCAACACAGACATGTAGCAAAATAAAGCAAAAACTATTCAGATATTCATCAGTTGCTTATCAGACATGCCTTGCTGTCATTCTAGGTACATGTTGCATACCTTTGAAAATAATGACTGATTGAAGGAACTGCTGTACATTAACAGTCATTTTCTGTGTTGGAAACAAAAGATTTTTTAAAAGGGTGGGAAAAGTTTCTTAAAATCATTCTCCTTCAAATCACTGTTAATGTCCCTGTAAGAAGCTGGGAACTGTGGTCTGCTAAAAGCAAGACTTGAGGCTTCCTCGAGTTAGCTGAAAATGAAAAGCGGGGACCTCCTTCAAATCCTCTCCAGCTGCGGTCACTAAGAATGTGTTTGGTCAGCCTGCCTGAACCAAACAGGAACTCTTCTTGGAGCACTGAGTCAGGAGGGAGATGCAATAAATCCAGCCCTTATTGAAATTCTAGCCACACTGGCTTTGGAAGGGTGATAAATGCGTAGGACAGCTGGAAACTGCACAGCGGAGATTGAGAGCATTGAGCCTTATGTAATGAGATGGCTCAGTACAAATGCATGTTTAGTTGCAAGGTAAAGGCAATCCAAGTAGGAAGGATTTATTGAAAAACAAATATTTGTAAGGAAACATGCTCTGAATGCCTTTGAAATGAAAGCCGTGCTGCGGTGAATAGTTTTAATCCTAGATGGGGCATTGCGTCTAAATTGAAGGCTTTTCGGAAGCCAATTTTTGGCAGTCTGTATATCACCCCCCACCCCCTCCTCAAAAAAAGTCTTTTAAAGCCAAGTGCCTGAGGGAACTGCTGTGGGTATTAATATCAGAGGAGAACAGCCATCTCTGAACACGCAGTTCTGGAGACAGTTGATGTCACTAGCCAGCCCGGCATCTGCTTTTAATGGACGGGTGATGTGCCAGATCGAACCGCTGCATCTGTTTCCAGGTTGATGCAGTCTGTGCTCCGTCTTGCAGCAACTCAAGTCCCCCGCCAGGCACTGGGCACGCTGCTTTCCTCCACAGAGAAATAAGGTGTTTGCTGTTGTATGATAATACCAAGTGGACCCTACACAAATCCAAATTACGATTTTGAGAAACAGCTCAGATTTTAGTGGGGGGGTGAGATGAGTAGCACATTCTGTTTACTTCGGTCAGCTAATGGATTAACTTTTCCCTTTATACAGCTGGAAATTTAGCCGTGTCTTATGTGTGTCCCTGAAATGGTATTATCAGGGCGAAATACTGTAAAGATCAAAATCTAGACATTATCACTGTATTGATAATGTTGCATCCCATTATTTCCTTGCCAGTTTTCCTAATAATCTCTTATGCAGGAGGGAGGCAGGAGATGGATGCCTTAGCTTTGCCTAGAAACATTCTTGGGAGAGAAAACCACTGCACACCAGTGTGTGAGAATACCTGGTAAAGAAGTAGTGGAATCATCTGGTAGCAACCCTACCTATTGCTGTGAACCCCCAGGTGAGTGTGCAGTATGTCTGTTCTTCACCTGTTGCAAGAAGGTGGTGATCTACTGGTGCAGCTGCAAACTATTCTCCAGGTTTGTATCCATACTGGTAATGTTTAAAGACTTGCTTGGTTTCTGGGTGTTGCCTCACACCATGGCCTTTTCTATAGTTTTTAATCAAGACTGGTGGATCGTCAGTCCTGGCTACTCTTTTTCACAATTACTGTTGTTTGAAAGGAGACCTGTGGAGTAGCTTGCCAGAGGGAAACCAGAGTCTTTGCCCTATGGGGTGGACAGACTTCCTGGTAATGAAAACATGTCTGCAGTGCCTACTGATTCTGAAGGAGGGAAGAAGCCGAAGTAGTCTGGCACCGATGCCCTAATCCTTGGATTATCACTCACTGCATCTGCAGGGAATGTAGGTGCAGAAGAAAGTAGATCTTAAGTGGTTTTCAGAAGAGTTAAGGAGTTTAGGAGAGTGCTTCCCGTGGCATTTGTGATGCTTTGGTGGCCTTTCATATCTCTGGTATTTTTGCAAGCTGCATTTGTTAGAAGGGAATGGGTGACAGGTTAAGGATTAGACTGTAAAAATGCAATACAGTGCTCTGAAAGGATCCTGCCCTGTTCCTGTTCCACATTCAGGGAATTGGAGGCTGGAACACTGATTTCCCCTGGCTTCTGGTAGGAATACACTTGGAATGGACACGCCCCGGGATTTAGGGGTGTTAGAAAATTAGAGAATACACAAAACTGAACAAGTAACAAATAATGGAAGAGAGTACACAGCAACACGAAAGCTATTCATAGCTATTCATAAATTAAAGGTTGGGGGTTGAGGTTTCAGTTTTGGGGGTTTTTTTGTTGTTGTTTTGTTTTTGTTTGTTTTTTCTTTTCATTTTTCTTGCTGAGTAAAGCAATTCTAGGAAGCTGATGGGTCAGATTTTCCTGTTTGGAGCAGAAAAGCAGGCACTTTTGGTTTTTTATAACCTGTGTTTACGGGGTGTGCAGGGTGCTGCTGCACAAGCAATACCTGAGATGTCTGCAAAAAGAAACTTGCTTTTCTTTGTTCCAAGAAACAGCTGTTCCAAGTCCCCGTTCCTCTCTCAGCTCCGGTGATCTCAAAGAAACAAATTTGTTTCATGTGCTTTTTGCTTTCTTCCCCCAGGGCCTTCCCATTACACCTTGGGCAGTCCCAGGGAAGCGAGGCCAAAGGAAATCAGGACAAATTCCCTTTGCAGGGTCTTTTTGCTCCTCCCAAACTGCTTTCCCTTCCAGCAGGGGAGGTCTTGCCTCTCAACCTTCTAGGGCTGCCTGTCTGCTTCCAGAGAAGCTGTGAGATTGTGACTGTCTCTCCGGAGATTTTCCTACCTTGCAGCCCAGTATTTCCTCACCCCACTGCAGGGAAGCTTAGAGCTGCCATTCCCCACCTCCAAGACGGAGCATCCTCTGTGCAGGTTAGCACCTTGCTGCTCTTCTGTCACCCCTGGCTGATCCTCCAGCTTCTCCACCAGCAGGTTGCTGGAAGCAGAAAGGCTCCACGGCTCACCCTTCCAGACAGCCCCGGGCTGAGCTTGGGAACAGCACAGTGGCATGTGCATCTTCAGAATACTTTTGACAGTGGCTGTGAGCTGCTCCCTGCACTGCCGCAGACTGTGTGGGGATTCGCTTGGGTCCCTCACCATGGTGGACAAGGCCCGGTTTTATCTCTCTAGTAAGTTCCTCCCTCCCAAAGTCCTGCTAGCCTCTGTCTTTCCTCCTCAGTGAGCTGACTACTACGTCTATGTCCACTGGCATCGTTAGGACCAGATTTGGACTGCAATAAAAAAGGGCTGTTTTCTGTTTTGCTCTGGTGTAAATTCACAGCTTCTGTTCTAGCAGCAGGGTATATGCTGGTGCTTCTACACAGTTCAAATATTGTGGTAAGAAATTTGTTGGGTGAATATCAAAGACCAGTTTCCTTTTCCCCTAGATTCCAGTTATGGTGAATACCAAGACTAAAGGTTTAATTGGCTCCATATTTTTAATTATTTTCCCCATCTGGACACACCATAACTGATGCTTGCATTTTTTTTTCTCTGATTGCCATGAAAACTGCACATCTGGGCTGTGACTGACTTAATGAAACCACATTTCCAGCACTCATCAGATGATTGGCAAGCAGTACCTGACCCCCTGCCTTAGTTTGCAGTGGCCAGGAATGAAGTGTCTTCTGTGAAGAAGAGCAGTGATGCTCTGAGCCTATCTGGCTGAAGGAAAGTAATTAATCAGTTTAATTAAAGTTCATGATGGAAAACTGTGGCTTTGTATATTTCTCCCTCTGGCCGCTTGCTCAGGTCAGCCCTTATGTGTTTTATTTCATGTGGGCATCAGTATTTGAATTCATGGTGACAAGAGGGTAACGTGGCTTGGAATTTGGTATTCAAAAATGACAAAGAACGATGCATGTGAGCAGCCGCGCCCCTTTTGTTCCTTCTGGAGAAGGCTGCCTTCAAGCAATGCCAAGAAGGTACCTACTCCATGTAGCACATGGCTTTGCTAATAACTCTGTGCCTAGTGCCTGGGCACCAACCCCCTGCTCCACTGCCATTCCTCCCCTTGACTGGAAGGATTAGCTTTCTTCAGACATCAGCTGGATCTAAATTGAGACCTAGCTTTTTCGTCTCTGGCACTCATCAATAGAAAAATAAGATTGCCTTAAGTTATCAAAACTCGCAAATGACTCTTTACCTGAAATTTTGAGGCAAAAATGTCTAAGCCTGGAAGAAAGAGACTCAGTGCCATGATATGTTGCAATTGACCACCAGAACAGGAATGACTTGTAGACAGAAGATCAGCCTCTGTGTGAAGCTTGCTTCAGGCAGAATGCCATCTGTCTGGGAAGATGTCTAAAGGCTCTAGGGAGCGCATTTCCAGTGTGTGAGCTCCTTTTTAATCTGTCTGCAAAGGTAACTCTGCACCCTGAATGTCTGCACACCTACACTACCTTGCAGGGACCTCAGCAGGGCAGCCAAGGGGAAGGTTAGAGAAGATGGGCAGCACAGGTCCCCCCGCTGCCTCCTGCCCTGCCTCAGGCAGGTGGTGACTGCAGAAGCAAAGCAGGAGACACAAACTACTTCTGATGAGCAGCAGCTGGGAGTGGATGCACTCTGTGGCGATGGCAGGGAAGCTCTACGGAGCCTTGTGGGGTGCCTGGGTCCAGGCGGCATTTCAGGGGTGGCCTCTGGACTCGCAGGTGGTGCTTCTCTGCGCTGGCCCAGGAGCTCAGCCGGGGCACTCCTTGTGTGGAGATGAGAGCTGCCCTGGGGTGTTTTGAAGAGGTAACGCTTCCCAGCAATGCAGGGGCTTTCTAAAATTCTGCTGTATTTCTGATTTTTGAAGGCTGGAAAAACTGAACCCATGTTTTATTTCTTATTCATCTTTTTTTTTGAAATGCTAAAGTTTTTCACTTTGTCATCTCTTACTTAGAAAACTTATTTTTGAGAAACTTTAAAAAACTTTCTCTCATTTCTGTCCACCAATGACTGTCTATTGGATTTTCTCCCAGAATGGAAACTTTGTATTCTGAATAGTTACCAGCCCAGTAGGTCTCGTGAATTAAAAAGTATCTTTTTTTTTTTTAAGAGTATGTAAATAAGTATGAACAGATTCTCTAAGAAACTTGCCCAGACCGTTCCTGTTTAAAACCAGATTATGGCTTTTCTGTGCTAGAATCAGTTAAGTTGGTGCAACCCTGTGTTACCCCTGAGAAAAGCTTCTCCTTTTCCTGCCAGAACATCCCTCTTCCAGGCAGACAGGGCACAGGGGCATCTAAAATTCCAGTCCTATCAATGGCTTTGATTTCATTCTTTCTGCAGACGGTCTGTTTCAGATTTATATCTTTATCTCAGAGGAGTAAGGTGTGCAGAGCATAAAGAAAGACCATCATCCTGGTGGTCCCAATATACATCTCCTCTACCCCCAAGCCTACCCTGTACCTAATCAAACTGCTGATCTCATACATCTCGCTCCTGGGCCACTTAAGCAATACTGCTATCGTTACTAGTCTGAAATTATTACTTCCTTTGGCATATGGTTCTTGATAGGAAAGTGCCCTCTAATTAGCTCCTTGTCTGCAAGTACAAACTGGTGAGTTTTATTATCTTGAAGCAAACTATTAATTTTCACATCAGGAGGTCGATGACTGGTTGTCAGAAGGGTGGTGATTCCTGCCCTCTCTCTAAAATGTGCTCAGGCTCTGTTCCTGCAGTTACTCTGCAAGGGTTTGTTCACACTGCCCAGTCGCTGGTAAAGTGGAACTAGGGAAGAGCCCTGAGGAACTGGTGGTAGCTGCTGGAATTGGGAGGAAAGCAGACTAAAAAGACTGAAGTCTCCAGGTGCAGGAGTCTTTGCTTGCTACTCAACTATTTTTATATTGTATATTATAAGCATCTATATAGCTATTTATACGTATGTTCTTATAACTGCATGTTACTAGGGAGGCTGCATGAGGCTGTCCAAATGGCTGCAGTAGGATCTTCTGTCGCTGGTAGTGCTTTCATTTTGCCCATAAATGAAATAGGGATACTTTGGAATTCTGAGCAGAAACCTCCCTGTTCCTTGCTTATATGTGCAAAGGGCCAGTGTTTAACAGAGGCAAGCTACTAAGCAGAAGCTAAAGCAGAAGTAAGATGTGAAGCACTGTGGATCTGCCTGCCTGGGCACTCCTGCTGCGCTTGTGCTTGTGCATGCAACCCAAACGTCTGCCTCTTCCCACCTTCATCTTGGGTTTGCTGTTCCAGAAGAGCAAGTGCACGCTTGAGAAGCGCTGCTGTTTCCATCCTGTTCTGGGTTGGGGGAAACCACCAGCAATGGATGTAGCTGAGACAGTGGCAATGGGAATCGGCAGCTCTGTTGCTGCCCCTTTCTTATGTGGCAGGGAATTCATGTTACAGCCAAAGCAGGTCTGGGAGCACAGTCCTTTTGGTCTCAACCTATCTCCCCCTGTGCTCTACCACTTTTGATCAGAGGTGCATAGAGAGGGACTCACCAGCATGCTGTCAGCCTACGCAGCGAGCACAGCGCAAGCTTCACCCTGACCCTTCTGTGTGCAGAGGAGCCGGGGGTATGGCAACGATATCTGCAGGAGAGGGTTCTCTCGCACTGTACTTGCTGTGAACGTGCCGTCCTGCATTCAGGCTGGTCCCTGAGCTCTGGCTAGTGCAAGAGCATCATCTGTTTATCTCCTGTATGCAGAGCGCAGTGTCCACAGACAGTCGTATCTTGTCCCACAAGCAGCCTGGGCACAAAAGTGAGGCCTCCACCGCTCTGCAGGCATCCAGTGGGGACAAGGTTTTTCTTGCCTCAGGATTCTGGTCATTCGGGTCATTATTTGGAAGCAGGTATTTGCTAGGGAGGCTGCATCTGAATGAGGCTGTCCAAATGGCTGCAGTAGGATCTTCTGTCACTGTGGGATCTGCAGGCTCTTGCAATGGCTTTTGGCTCCTGCCCTTGTAGTTTCCAAATATGCCTTTCTGGGAGGGAGCTTAGTGACTCAAGCAGGAGTCAATCCTTTGTGCTCACTGTGGCTTCTTTCTTCACTGAGCAGTCTCCAGGTTCCTGCAACATGCAGTATCAGCCTCTATTTATCCCCTTTTTGTGCATATTTGTGACAATTTTGCTTGCAGCTGTGGTCACTTAAGCTGAATAATATTTTCAGGCTGTGAAAAAGCCAGTAGCAGGGTGGTTATCAGATAGAGGAAATGCATCATATTTGCTCTGGCCTTTGGTTCCCAGATAACATAACGGCAAATTGCGTTCCTGGAAGCTTGGGGTGGCTTGCAAGATTACATGGCCCCAAAACACATGGAGGCAGTTTTTCACATGTGACAGAGGCGTGGAGGGGGAGGTAGAAGTGGGGAGCATAGCTGCTCTCAGTGCTCAGCAAAGGTCAGATGTGGCTGATGGTTTCTTCACCTCGAGAACACTGAAGCAGCACCAGCAATTGTGCCCTAGCCACTCCCCTAAAAGTGCTTTGGTGGGTTAGGAGCATAAATTCATCTGAAAGTTGCTGCTGTTTGCAGAGCAGTAAGAGATTGTGTGTGTCTCCCAGTAACAATTTTCCTCTCCTCTTTTCACCTCATCCTCCCTCTAAGCTGGTGCCTTTGAATCCCTCCTTTTAGCTTTGAACCGCCTCTCTGGGTGGCTGGAGGTGGCTGGCTGATTTGGAGGACAGAAATCTAATTAACACTCATTCCCTGCTCAGCTGGATGTAGATATGAAGCAAGACCAGACCTGGGAGTAGGTCCTGTGGTTCCTAATAGAGCATGCAGGGCCAGCACTTGTGTGTGCCAGCTGTGCGTGATGGGGTGGGCTGGGACCAGTTCTTGTGCACATCTGACCCAGAAGACATCAAAGTACCTTGTTATCTCCAGAGGAAGCTTGTTCCAGGCTTGCTTTGTCTGGGCCGCCAGTGCTTCCTCAGGAGAACAACCTCAGCTGCTGGTTGAAGAATGGGACAAAGCTGAAGACAGAAATTGAGGTAAATGTTGTAAGGTAAAGAGAAAGATGAGCAAATTGCAACAAAAATGTCAGGAGAGAAATCAAAAGCCTTTTAGGATTAGGATTATCCAGCTCTCGTCCTGGCTGAGGTGTCAGGTACATTGACAGAGATGCCCTTGGTCTGGCACTCTTGCTCTTCTCCAAAACGGTTGTTGGGGAGAAGGGGCTGAGCTAGCCGTGCAACGCTCGTGCCCCATGCACCAGCACTGTGCTGCTCTGCGCCAGCAAAGGCAGCTTGGCAGCCTGCCTGGACCTGGAAGCTGCTTCAGGACCAGCTCAGGGGGGCATCGCTCCAGTGCGGGCTGTCCCAGCAAACGGTGGGTCATGGCCTGGCTGCCTGGGACGGGGCTGGGAGGAGGGTGGCTGCTCTGCCTGGCACCATAGAATCATAGAATCATAGAATGGTTTAGGTTGGAAAGGACCTTGAAGATCATCGAGTTCCAACCCCCCTGCCATAGGCAGGGACACCTCCCACTAGACCAGGTTGCCCAAGGCCACGTCCAGCCTGGCCTTGAACACCTCCAGGGATGGGGACTCAACAACCTCTCTGGGCAACCTGTTCCAGTGCCTCACCACCCTCAAAGTGAAAAACTTCTTCCTAATGTTCAATCTAAACCTGCCCTCTTCCAGTTTCAAGCCATTCCCCCTTGTCCTGTCACTACATGCCCTAGTAAAAAGTCCTTCCCCAGCTCTCCTGTAGGCCCCCTTTAGGTACTGAAAGGCCGCAATAAGATCTCCCCGGAGCCTTCTCTTCTCCAGGCTGAACAGCCCCAACTCCTTCAGCCTCTCCTCATAGGAGAGGTGCTCCAGCCCTCGGATCATCCTCGTGGCCCTCCTCTGGACACGCTCCAACAGGTCCATGTCCTTCTTATGTTGGGGACTCCAGAGCTGGACGCAGTACTCCAGGTGGGGTCTCACGAGAGTGGAGTAGAGGGGCAGAATCACCTCCCTCGCCCTGCTGGCCACACTTCTTTTGATGCAGCCCAGGATGCGGTTGGCCTTCTGGGCTGCGATCGCACATTGCTGGCTCATGTTGAGCTTCTCGTCGATCAGCACACCCAGGTCCTTCTCCTCAGTGCTGCTCTCCAGCCATTCCCCGCCCAACCTGTAATTGTGCTTGGGATTGCCCCGACCTAGATGTAAGACCTTGCATTTGGCCTTATTGAACTGCATGAGGTTGGCTTGGGCCCACCTCTCCAGCCTGTCCAGGTCCCTCTGGATGGCATCCCTCCCTTCCAGCGTGTCTACCTCGCCAAACAGCTTGGTATCATCGGCAAACTTGCTGAGGGTGCTCTCGACCCCACTGTCCATATCTCCTACAAAGATGTTGAACAGTACAGGTCCCAGCACCGACCCCTGAGGAACGCCACTTGTCACTGGTCTCCACTTGGACATCGAGCCGTTGACCGCAACTCTTTGAGTGCGACCGTCCAGCCAGTTCTTTATCCATCGAATGGTCCATTTGTCAAATCCATGTCTCTCCAATTTAGAGACCAGGATATCGTGTGGGACAGTGTCAAATGCCTTGCACAAGTCCAAGTAGATGACATCAGTCGATCTTCCTTTGTCCACCGCCGTTATGACCCCTTCGTAGAAGGCCACCAAATTAGTCAGGCATGATCTGCCCTTGGTGAAGCCATGCTGGCTGTCACCAATCACCTCTTTGATTTCTGTGTGCCTCAGCAGAGTTTCCAGGAGGATCTGCTCCATGATCTTGCCAGGCACAGAGGTGAGACTGACTGGCCTGTAGTTCCCCGGGTCTTCCTTATTTCCCTTTTTGAAAATGGGGGTTATGTTTCCCCTTTTCCAGTCATCAGGAACCTCGCCAGACTGCCACGACTTCTCAAATATGATGGCTAGTGGCTTAGCGACTTCATCTGCCAGTTCCCTCAGGACCCGCGGATGTATCTCATCAGGTCCCATGGACTTGTGCACCTTCAGGTTCCTCAGGTGGTCCCGCACTTGATCTTCTTCTACAGTGGGCGGTTCTCCATTTTCCCAATCCTGGCTTTTGCATTCTGCATCACGGGCAGTGTGGCTGCAGTCCTTGCCAGTGAAGACTGAGGCAAAAAAGTCATTGAGTACCTCAGCCTTGTCTCTATCCCGGGTAACCAGTTCTTGTGTTACCTTCCGGAGAGGGCCCACAGTTTCCCTAGTGTTTCTTTTCTCGCTGACGTATTTAAAGAAAGATTTCTTGTTTGTCTTAATATCCCTTGCCAGATCCAGTTCCATCTGGGCTTTGGCTTGTCTAACCCGATCCCTGGCTGCTCGGACCATTCCCCTGTATTCCTCCCAGGCTACCCGCCCCTGTTTCCACTCCCTGTAGGCCTCCTTTTTCCTTTTGGTCATGTCCAGGAGTTCCTTATTCATCCATGCAGGCCTCCTGGCTTTTCTGCCTGCCTTCCTCTTTGTAGGGATGCACTGGTTCTGGGCTTGGAGGAGGTGGTCCTTGAATATTAACCAACTTTCTTGGGCCCCTCTTCCCTCCAGCGCTTCATCCCATGGCACCATACCAATCAGATTCTTCAAGAGGCCAAAGTCAGCTCTCCCAAAGTCCAGGGTCGCTAGCCTGCTGTGTACCTTCCTCGCTGCTTCGAGGATTTTGAACTCGACCATTTCATGGTCGCTACAGCCCAGGCTGCCCATGAGTTTGACACTGTCTACCAGACCCTCCTTGTTGGTAAGCACAAGGTCCAGCATAGCTCCTTTCCTCGTTGGTTCCTCAACCATTTGGAGAAGGAAGTTGTCCTCAATGCAATCCAAGAACCTCCTGGATTGCCTATGCTTGGCTGTGTTGCCTTTCCAACAGATGTCAGGGTGGTTGAAGTCGCCCATGAGCACCAGGGTCTGCGAATGTGATGCCACCCCTATCTGACTATAAAGGGCTTCATCCACTGGGTCTTCTTGGTCGGGTGGCCTGTAGCAAACCCCCACCGTAATGTCCCCTGCTCTCGATTTCCCTTTAATCCTAACCCATAGGCTCTCAGTTGGCTCTTTATCCATCCCCAGGCTAAGCTCCATGCATTCCAGGTGCTCTTTAACATACAAGGCAACGCCACCTCCTCTTTTCCCCAGCCTGTCTCTCCTGAAGAGCCTGTAGCCTTCCATTCTAACACTCCAGTCATAGGTGTCGTCCCACCAAGTTTCTACGATGCCAATGAGATCGTAGTCCTGGAGTCGTGCCCACATCTCTAGTTCCTCCTGCTTGTTCCCCATGCTCCGTGCATTTGTATAGAGGCACTTCAGCCTTGTCTTTGTTGAGGCTAACCTGGTTGGAGCAGCTGTACTTACCTTGCGCTGCTCTCCAGGCGGCATTCCTTTGCCGTGTACTAACGGTGCCTCCCCATTGGCTCCTGTTGGTCCTCGAGCTCCTGGCTCATCTACGCAAGACTGTGATCCTGCTGCAGTGCATACTGGAGCTAAGGGCTGCAGGCCCTCACCAGTACCTTGCTCCTCTTTCCTTGGTACGACCTCCCTTGGCTGGTCTTGGGCAAACCCAATAATACCCCCTTCCCCCGTCAAATCTAGTTTAAAGCCCTGTTAATAAGCCCTGATAATTTTTGGGCGAAAACCCTTCTCCCTTTTGCAGCGAGCCAGCCCCCATCTGCTCCCAGCAGGCCTGGTGCCGTGTAGGTCATTCCATTGTCAAAAAACCCAAAATTGTGGCGATGACACCAGCCACGGAGCCACATATTAACAGACTGAGCTCGTCTGTTCCTTTCAATGTCATTACCCACAACAGGAAGTAGAGATGAAAAAATAACCTGCGCTCCAGATCCCCTGAGTGTCTGTCCCAAGGCCCTGATATCTCTTTTGATGTTCCTTGCATTCCGATATGCACATTCATCGCCTCCCACATGGAACAGGAGCAGTGGGTAGTAGTCCGAGGGCTGCACCAGGCTAGGGAGTCTCTTTGTGATGTCCTTGACCCGTGCCCCCGGAAGGCAGCAGACTTCCCTGAGAGTGGGGTCTGCCCTACATATGGGCCCCTCAGTCCCCCTCAGAGCTGAGTCACCCACGACTACAACCCTCCTTTTCTTCCTTGGAGAGGTGGTCTTGATTTGATGAGCATGCCTATCTGGTCCTGGCGGCTCCTGTGGTGTATTAGGATAGTCAGCCTTGACGTCCTTAATCTGTTCTGCCTTGCTCAGGGCCTCATACCTGTTGCACAATGGTACAAGAGGGGGGGAGGCAGGCAAGGAGGGGGCTCGCCTGCTGCGCTTGGCACGGACTTGCCTCCATTCTCCATTATCCAGAAGGCCTCCCCTCCCTTCAGCCCTACCGGGCAGAGAGATGACATCCCTACGGTCGTTCTTAATTTCTGGTGTCTGCCCTGGTCTCTCTTTCAAGGAGCTCGAGGCCTGGGTCGACCAGTCTATTTCTCTCTCCTTGTCCCTGATACTCCTCAGTCTCTCGACCTCATCCCTGAGCTCTGCCACCAGGCTCAGCAGGTCATCCACTTGCTCACACCTCACACAGCAGTTGTTACCGCTGTTCCATGTAAGCAGTGCAAGGCCTGTGCTCTGGGGGGTTACTAAACAGGCAGCCTTCCATTTCATACCTCCAGTAGGGGAGGCCACACACAAAATAACCCCCTTGTGCCATCTTGGGGGTGGCATGAGAGCGATGCACGCGGGACTGGTGCCAGCACTTGTGGCACTCAGAGGAAGATGCTCTGCGGCCGCCTGGTGAGGTTCAGCTTGCACAACTCTGGGTGGCACACGCTGCTGCAAAAGCCCTTCCCTGGTGTTCTCCTTATTCGTATAAATAAAATATATGTATGTGTACCTATAAAAATATTTTTAAATGGCATTATCTCAGCAGATCTCAGGATGAAATTATTTTCCTGTTACTACATTGTACATGTTATCTAGGCCTGTTTCTTTTTCTTTTCTTTTTTTTTTTTTTAAAGATTCCATCTCTCTTATTTGTTTCTTGCAAATCTGTTTCCTAAGGTTTTGTTTCTGACTGTCGTCTTCCACTTGGCTTAGGTATGGTTACAGACTCAAAATCTTAGATACTGAGATTTCATCCTTTGCATTTTTCCCTTTAGATTTTCATGGCCTCTGATGGGCAGATTAAAGTCCCTCCCAGTTTCTTTACCTTCTGCAATTTCAAAAATGTGTATTGAAAACATCTTTTTCTGTAGTCTTAACTGATCCTTTGTGATATTTGCTGGTTCTCTTCTTTTCATATCTTCAGCAAAAAGATCAATTTTTTTTTTTTTATCTCTCAAGTAACATCTCCCAAAACCATATGGACTTTTTCTTGTTTCACCCCAGAAGATGTGTAAAGTGATGTTTTACTTTAAATATGCTTCGCTTGGGATTTACAGCTTGCTTTTGCACTTCTAGATTTAATATTTCTTCTTGCTGCTTATGTCTACACTGAACATTTGTTTTCATTTTCAACTTATTGTTGTGTTCAGTGCAGTCTTATCTCATTGGTTGAAAGCCAAATAGTTTGTTATTGATTACACAGTTTCCTATCATAGTCTATTAGTTCCTGCCAATTAACTTGTTGTCTTGTTGATAAGATTATTGCCATTGGTGTGCTGTGGTGATCGTGGTTATCCAGGGATATCTGAGCAGAGATGCTGATGCACACAATAGTTTTGAGAATCTCTAGAAAGGTTTCCTTCTCTCCTTACACAAATCTGTAGCACAAGGAAAGGTATTATTTGACTTTGCTGTTCTTTTTTAATCCCTATGTGAGAAACATGCTCACTGTATTAATTTTAGTCCGGGGCAAATTCGGTGGAGCAAAGAATATTTATTACAGCGCTGGGAGTTACACAGGGGATTTCTCCTCCTGTGGCTCGTTTTCTCTTTACAAATGCTTGTTTTTATTTTGTATTCCTTATACCTATTCATGTTTCTTCTTGGAACATAGTTTGCATAATCAATGAGTTTTCAGAACACA
>VUYV01000957.1:15318-57900 GCA_008711295.1 Anarhynchus alexandrinus | reverse complement strand
TATATATATTTATATATATCATAGTCTGAAGTAATTCTGAATTACCTGAAGTCCAGGCATTCCTGGCAATCCAGGATCACCTTTTGCACCATACCCTTGGTTATATACCTCTGCAGGGCACCCCTGGACAAGTAGATAAAAAGGAAGATAAAAAGTTATGCTGTAGAACTCTCTAGTGGAACAAATCTTCTAATACAGTTTGTAGAGAAATAAGCAACATCAAAACTGCATAATGATGGCAACTGTCCACTATGGATAGTTCTACCTTTAAAAAAGATTTTATTAAACAGAATATACCTCTTTCAGGCATTCCAGTTCTCTGTTAGGAGCAGTCTTCATTTCTGACATACCTACATTACTCACCCACAGTCCTGACCTTCAATTTTTTTTTTGGTACTTTTTATCCCTTTAAAATACTCTTTCCTGCATCTGCAGATTTCCATATGAATTTGTATGCTGTTTGGGGGAGGGGCTTATTTCTTTGTGTGCTTGAAAGGGTTAAATTCATTACATGCAATAACAGTAGTTAAAGGGGGAAAAAAAAAATTAAAAGTGTTTTGTAACCAGGAATGAATGCAACTAGCACAGATGAAGCACCAAAGTTTGTAGTTGCTTCTTCTGGAAAGTAAACCTTCTGTTTCCCATGAATGGAGACATTAAGAACTCTTTACCAACAGCAAACATACACACAAACTGTTAATCACCAATAAAAATTTCACATAATACCATGTAAATAACTGACCTTCTCTCCTTTGATGCCAGCAATACCCTAAGGAGAAGAACAACCACATTATTAAACCAGAAAAGTAAAAAAGATGATGGTGAAAGGACACATTCTAAACATTCTCTAAGCTCAGTGCTCTTGAACTGATTTATTTTCATGCACATGGTGTATAGCCAGGTACATATTTACTGTACCAGATTTCAATTTAAGAAGAAAGGGCATATTGTTAAAAAATAGTCCAGTCTCACAGTTACAACTCTACAAGTGAAGGCAGAACAGTTTTGAAGCCTGACCTTAATAAATAAATAAAATCAGGAGAACTGGTAAAGATCATGTTAAGAAGTTATTAGATTTGAAGCCACTGGAACTTGACAGACAGCATTCCTTTTCCATTTGTTTAGAAGTTTCTTTTGAAAACACATTTCTACAGAGAAAAAAGAAATCCTAGGGTTAAAGCAATGCAGCCAGAATGAGAAGTTCTGGATTTAATTCCTGGTTCTTATTGACTTAATTAGGCCATATCCTCAAAGATATTTAGGCATGAACTGAAGCTGCAATCTATTATATATATATTGGACAGCTTTAGAGATGTGAGTGGTAAATTTTAATGAGAATTCCTTGAAACGCTAAAGAGCTAACACCAGTCAGTGAATTTGCATGCACTCATTAACTAAGAAGTTGAGGCAAAATGTGCAGCTGACAAAGCATTACTTTAGCTTTGGTTTCTTTACCACCCAGTTTTCATTTTAATAAAATGGGGATAGCTATATATTTCAACTGTTGTCACTACATCAGCATGGGAGGCTTTATATTCCTTCAGTGAATGGCTTTATGTGGTAGAAATGCACACAATCATGAATTTCATAGACACCTACTGGAATGCCTGGAGCACCTCTTCTACCTGGAGGACCTGGAAAACCTTGATCACCCTGAAAGTAGTAAGAGTGACGGTTAATGCATATTATTTTTTTATTATTTGGTCTGATTTTAGCAAATGGGATTACAAAAAGAAGTTTTTTATGTTATCATTCTAAAATTGTGAGTAGCATTACCACCATATTTGCTAGAAGGAGCACAGCCTCACTGTATGGGTCTTCACTTCTACCCCAGACACCAGGTTTTATTAGCTTTGTCAAATCAGTTCACTGTTTCACTAGAAATGTATGATTTTCTGTAGTAGGCATTCTTCTGACTCCCTCTTTCAGAATACTGGGTGCATTTTCTCATAGAGCAAAGAAAAACTAGTACACTTGTAACTTAAGATTAAGCCTTTTCTTTTACTTGCTTTCAGGACTTATAAATTGTCAACTGCAAGCTAGATACTGGTGAAATAAAATTAATTAACTATCTCTTTCTTCTATAACCCATTTTAACAGAAGGACAGGTCGGACAAAACTAGTTAGGTCTTCTGGATTTAATGAAAAAAGTTTTGTCTGTCCAAATACCAAATATTAGTCTTAACTTTTTAGCAAAGGCCACTAGCATGTACTATTTAATTATCTATCTTACACAAAAAGGCAGCACTTTTTCTTTCTCTGGCCTCATGACTCAAATTTTTCATAGTTGATAAAGTCACAAAGCAAAACAAATAAAAGTTGTTGTATATCGGGGGGAAAATTCAAAATGCTTTTTGGCCATTCCTAAGCACAGCCAAACACAATCTCTGTGACATTCAGCTTGGTTTGTACCTTTGTGCCGTTGCACCCTGGAACACCCGAGCGCCCAGGAGGACCAACAGTTCCCGGTTCACCCTAAAAAGAAGCGCAAAATTGACACAAGCTTTGTTTTTACACATTCATATTACCCTACAGCAACACTGAAAGAGTTTATGTTGGAGCAGTGTTTCACAAGACGTGACAGATTACAATGTGTTCTTAAATGATTACAATGAGTAAGAATTGCTGATGCTAAGATTTTTATCTCTAAGCTAATTGACAGAGACAATGCTGACGTTGAGACTAGCATGAGCACATTTGGCTGAGGATAATTGTCTACTGAAGACTTTAGTAAGAGAGAAATGGTTAAATCAGTTTCATTTTTACTTACTGGAAGGCCTGGGGGACCTGAAAATCCAGGTAGTCCTGGGACTCCCTAATGATATAAAAACAGAGGAATAATATTACAAATATTAAGCAAAAGCTCATGATGCAGTTTTTTTCTTTTGATCACATTCAAAAGAATGACTGCAAGTATGATTCTATCAAAAGATCATTATTTCCTTTAACCCTTCTGACATTGAACCAAGTATAATGGTAGCTTACTCACTGTTAACATAGACTGGTTTTGCCCACAGAAAAAATGACCAAAACAACTCTTCATGGAATTCTAGTCTGCTTTTTCATAGCACACCCCATTACTAAATACATATAGCATGAACCTTGTACATAAGGTGTAGCAAAAAAGGCAAAAGTTCAAAAAAATAGACAATGCATGTGCACACTCCAGGTCATAAATTTTAAAAATACTTTAAAATCATATATAATGTTTTTGTTTTATTTTTCACAAATTATTGAACCAGGTTGGCATTGAACATGACATTTAATACATACAAGTTTGTTTAAAATATGAATACTTACTCGTATACCTTTGGGTCCAACTAAGCCCGTCAGCCCTGGAGAACCCTAGATCACAAACAGAAAACAACATATTTCAATATAATTGAGAAAAAGCACATATATGTCAACAGGACATGCAATATTTTTAATACCAATACCAACACGTGCGCAGGAAACTATATAAATACATAATTTGCCTACTACAGACACTAAAGCAAGCAAGCATTTAATACAACTTGCATAACTTGGGGCATCTTGCCAACCCTTTCAGTGTTTACAGGGGATATATCTCATCATAGGTCAAAAAAAGAACAGGGTTTGTTGAGAAAGCAGTTGCTATGGCTCTGTTCAAACTGTGAGACCTGGAAGTGCTTCCCTGTGAGGAAAAAGCTGGAACATTCTCAGATATGGGTGATGTCCATGCAATGATCAGGTATATGCATGTACCAGCCACTCTCATCTGCAGCGATGTGCATGGAAAGGAAGGCCAGAAGCCGGCTGAAAGGGGGCTAAGTTGGATGGGAGAGCAAGGCTGAAACAAGACAGCAAAGCATGCCACAGCACAGTCTAGACAGAACCTGCTAAAATTGTTTCAAGACACTTCAAGCTTTACTGATAATAAGAAACTTTTATTGCTCCCAGAAAGGAAATGGGCAGTGTACAGAAATGCATAGCTTCTAAAACCCTGGGCGACATTTTGTTTGAGATAATGTACAGGCGTTGAATAGTAGAAGCTAACTGGAATATACTACAATAGATGGCACTCAGGCTAACAGAGATGTTCTTGCTAGATAAATTACCCATACTTCTTGCCATTCTTGCAGAAGTTATTATGACTTATTAAAACGGCAATGCTCTACTGAACACTTTTCAATGAGTTCACATAAATGGCTCATCAACACTTATGAGATCCACCATAAGCATTAGTTCCACAAAGTATTGTAAAAACGAGATAGGACCGAATAATGCAACAATACCCAAAAAAGTTAGAACTATAAAAAACATTTGTATAAAGGTAGGGATAAGTGCTGGAGCCACATTAGTGCAGGTCCTAGACATAATGTGACTGTGGCAGTACCTTCCTTACTTATATTGTGGCTGAGTTCAGGCCATATTTACACACAAATAATTTATTCACCAGAGTCAATTTATTGATGACAGCAGGAGTGCTGTTCCTCAAGACAATTATAAATAAAATGGTTTTTAATGAGCAATGTATTTGTTTTTTCTGGTCATGCAGGAGTCATTGAAAATTCATATTTGGCCTCAGTTTAGGCATACAGGAAAGAAAGAAAGTCCAAGTCCCTGAAGTCACTCTCTCCATGATGCAGGCAACTAGGTATTTCCTAAACCAATGAACATTTGTCTTAAAAACAATCCTTCCCTTCAAGTTTTCCCAAATCTGTTTTTCATATTTGTCTCAGTAATAGCTTATTTCCTCTCTTTCCATCAATAGATGTCAGCATATACTGTTAAAACAAAATTGAGGTTATGCTGCTAAGATCTGTTTAGACCCAAGTTTGTTGCCTCTGGCAGTTCAGTCCAGGTGCTTTAGCACTGCCCACTGAACAACTGACAACAAACCCCCACGTTCATATCAGCTACTTCGACTCAGTCAAAAATGACCACTGCAGTTGGTTACCACACAACATTCCTCACCAAATAGGAGACTCTGAAATAGGTTTTATTTTGGTTTGTTTTTTTAAAACAGAATTCTCTACCCAGTCATAGCTCACTTTCACAGTCAAGCACGATAATTTCTCTGTGTGTCTCTCTGTCTCACATACACACCTACCTTTGGCCCCTGTGGCCCTGGAGGTCCTTCTGGACCAGGAAAGCCTCTATGACCAGGGGGACCTGGAACACCAGGAAAGCCTTTTTCACCCTGTAAACATTAAGAGAATGAAGTTCTTAAAATACCCATGGATTCTTCTTTTGATAACTTATTTCTAAGGCATTCATTACTTACAGTACCTCTTAATTTCTACATATCTATCTGCCACAGTAGCAGATATATTACCTTTACCCACACTGACCTGCTTTTGTGGTCCAGCCTATGTGCTGTCTAGGCCATATGGTACCACTGTAGTAAGACGCTCGTAAGTATGGTTGAAGATACCAGAAGACAACAGTACTCAAGACTCTACACAGTGCTGAAGTTAACCGGCAGCACGAAAAGTTTAAGAGAATGGCTGATACATACTCCTTTTTAATATTTCTATATTGTGTTAAGTCCCTACGAGCAACACAAATCCAAATCCATCATAGCAGCCCTAATTTGTAGTTGGCAAACTTAACAGCTGCTGTTGTACAGCAAGGTCAGTTCCAAATCATCAATACCTCTCTTCATGCAAGCCATGGAAAGAAACAGTGGGAGTCAACTGCAACAAAACCATTCAGATAGAATAGAAGTTTGCCTTAAGCAACAACTTTTTTAAATTTTTCTGAGTCTCAAGATTAAGACACCCAATTACTTTTTTACGTGTTTTTTAAGGTCAAGTTCAATTAACCAAACCAGGTTTGATATAGGAGAAACAGAGAAGATTAAATCTACACAAATAGAATACAGGAGACTAAGTTACAATGGAAGGGGCATATTTTAGGTTTTTATTTAAATATGAAGATGCAAGTCTTATCTTGATTAAAATAAAGTGCTTCAAGCCTAGAAGCTCACAGAAAAGGCATTTCAGTTCTTTAGATAGCAGCAATTTAGCATGCTCAATTTTACATCAGTGAAGAGCTGCCTATTCAAGACCTTTTACATCACAGCATGACACAGGAGAGACACGATGGGGCTATCGATTCTCTCAGAGTCAGTTTTCCTATTGTTTTATCAGGGAAGAGTTATACAAAAAAGCATTTGAAATTCTGCTGTGCAGAATTTACGGTATCTTATTATTCGATGTACAAGATAGGACCCAAAAGAAGTCTCGGGGAAGTCAAAGCACCTTGGCTTGTCCTTCCCCCAATTCTTGCCCCTCAANAAAAAAAAAAAAAAAAAAAAAAAAAAAAAAAAATTAAAAGATAGACTATAATCCCAAAATATTTTAACACAAACCAAAATAAGAATTGCATTATGAAGTGCCTGTGAGATCTGCATCACAAACCGGCACAGCTTTTTGTAACAAATCATTTATTTCATCCACCAGCGTCCCAAGAAAGGCAAAAAAGGATAATGCTATACCAAGACGTGCCACTGGAGGGGGTGTGGTACTAACTCACAGAAAAACGAAAGAAGTCCTTGATCTTCCTCCTCTGAGCTTGCTACCCCCTCACTGCAGTAAGCGATGGAGTGCTCTCCAGATACAGAGCAGCACTGCGCACTCCTGACAGCTTCACTCCCCTCCATACAGTACAGGCAGTTTATCCACACTTTCTTCTTGACAGGTCAACAAGATCAGAGGATCCTCAGGTTGGAGAATTTCTTAACATTTAATGGTTATCAAAACATATTGATTAATGTAATTGTCCTGACCTTGCAAAGCTGCCTGAAAAACTTCAGTGTAAACAATGATTAACTCTTACCTACTAATTGCTTAGTTGCTTTAACATGGAACTGATGAAGACAAGTTGCAGGTGTTCATTCTTATTAATAGAAATTTTAGTGGGCTGCTTATTTTTTTCTAATTTTTCAATTGGTTAGGACAAAGACATGTTAGACCAACTAAGAACATGAAAAATAAGCACTGAGATTTTACTAAAGACATGAGTATTCTCCTTTCCCACTTATGAAAATATGTTTTCATAATGAACTTAATTTACTTTGAGAGAACTTTTCTCCACCACTGAAATGAAGCTTTCTAAAGGCAAGACTAGCAGTGCTTACTGTGGCGCAATATGACATTTTTTCTTGGTAATACAAGTACAGGAGGAAAGTTCTGAGTTATTCTTTACCAGCCAGATGTGTCTATTGATGGGACTAATCACAACCTTAAGTCTATACAGACATCTGGGATCTACTGATAAGGTTTAGTATGGCAATCACTGTATCCACAGTTAGCCTGAATTACAACCGTGACTTCTTTAATAATGCCCCTTTCATTTGTGAATCAGTTGTTTTTCCAACTACAAGCAGGAGTTTGAAAGAATTTTTGGCATTTGTGTAATTCAGGTTTGACTAAAAGCCACTCCGAGCCTCTGCCAAGCTACTACTGGCAGCTGCCAGAGCTGCGGCTCTGTTACTTTTGATGGATTTGATGCTGTTCCCTCACTGCTGGCAAGGTGTTTGTGATTAGGACCCAGAAACTCATCCCCTGTGTTAGTCTGCAGGAGATTTATCTGTTTGGTATCAGCGCATGTAGCTTTCCTTCAGGACCCGGAAAAGGGGGGGGAGGAGATGGGCAAGGTCCAAAGAGGGAAAGAGGGAAGCACTGAACATGACACTCTTGGTGGCATTATGAAATTTGTAACAGGAGAGCTGCTGCCAGGGTAATGGTATCTGTGGGCATTTGTTAGGAGTTTGTGAAAGGGACCTAATGCTTTGGACAGTTGTTCTTCTGTTGGTGTTCAAACATCATGCAATACTGTAAATTAATTAATGCATTAAAAAAAAATATTTAAAAGTCTTCTTAGTTAAAAGGTGTGTCCAGAGTTATTTTAACAGATTTTTGCAAGGTAATGTATTCCTTTTACAACTCTTTGTAGACTCTGTTGACAGAATACAGTCACACAATAAATTCACTCACTATATCAACTCAACTAATGTATTAACAATTTCCAGGTATAAGCTGATCTTAAAAAAGGAAAAATATATTTCTTCTTACCTTATTACCTTTCATGCCATTGCAAAAGCAGGGACTTTTACCTTTGCATACACAGCTCTGAAAAAGAAAAAGACAAACTTTACAATAAAATTATTTTTCTCATTGTGTTGTGGTTTTAGTAAGGTAATTATTTCACAGATAATACAACTTTAAAAAAAAATCATGAAGAGTGGCAATTCTCAACAGTGGAAAAGAGCTCATTATTCCTCTGTACTGTCTTTTGAGGCAGATAAGGGCATTAGTTTAATTTTATAGTTGGGGTAAAGGCCAAGAAGCCGTTCTTAACATCACCAGGATTATAATATGAAGTGTAAAATTCGAGAGTTTGGGCTCACAGTACTAAACATTGATGATTCTTCAAAAAACTTACTATAGAAACAAACACATACACTGATACTGGTTTAGATTGCAATGATATTATTTTTATTTTAATCTCCTAATCAATAATTTTCTGACTTTTTGTAGCTGCATTCACCCCCTGACTTATAGTATCTAATACAATTACAAAGGACCCTCAGCTTTGCTGTTTCTTAATTCTGGAGGTTTCCTGAGCCAAGCTGTGTGACAGTGAGTGCCCTCACACAGGCATGTCCCCAGTCCTGCAGCAAGTCCTGGGCTATTGCTGCTACCAGCATGTCTGTGTCCTCAGGTAAGCCTGGAGTTCAAAGCCCTCCTTGAAGGGCTGAGCTGAGTCTGTGACCTCTATTGCTGGAGTATGGCATGGCTACCTGGGAGCAATTTGGGAAAATTCAATGATTAATCAAGTATGAAGAGATATTCAGTTTTCTGCTGTTCAAACTTAAGTGAAAAAATCCAACCAAACAAAAAACCCGAACAAGGATATTCAGTATGTAACTAGATAGACAGCATGACTAAATTAGCTAGCTCAGGTACTAGGTAGTCCTGGTACAAGGGAGCCCAGCAGAGCAGCAAAGCACATCTGAGACCCTGGGTGAATATCAGAACACTTAACCATTCTGTGCGCTGTTCCAGCTACAGCTGTCATGCACTCAGTACCTGAGCTAGCCCAGTCTGGCTGGGGTAACTCTGCAAAGGACTTTTCTACACTCACATAGACGTATCCTATTGGATTGGAGGAGAAAAAAAAATAATCCTTTGTTAACATAAATATTATACATAATAAAATATCGAGGTTATTAAAGCCATGTTATTTCATACAGATGTGGAGTAAACTGCATCTATCGTCCTTCTTTGTGCACTTAAATTCTTTCCTTTGTTTTTGAAGCTCTTGCTGAACAACTTTTTCAGTCGTACCGCTGCAGAAGGAGGATTATTTTTCAGTTTATCCTCCCACTTTTGTATTTGTGTTTATCACAATGACAATATACTACAGTATAGCTACAGACAATAAGAAAGGGAAAAATATCACATATTGGTTATGAAGGTGTTCTTTTAAGTCACATAAAATTTAGAAAAGAAGGAAGAACTGTATTTGTTCTTACAAGATTAAAGCCTTTAAAATGGTGTGATATGAAATTTCTATTTAGATCTTGAAGACAGAATTAATTAACCCCTACAGCTGGTCATAATACAACAGCAGCACTGTTCCAAATTTGTAACTTTTCCAGTGGTGTTCTCAAAAAACAGAAAACAAGTCAGAGAAAAAAAATGTTCTCCGTTACATTTTAAAATTATAATGTCAGATTTTCATTAAATCTAAATTTTCCTGTAGCAATCTGTTCAGGTAAAACATTTTAAAGAATTGAAAAATATCTTTTCTTCCCACAAGCTAGGATCAGTTTCTTCTATCTTTACCATGCAAAACTGAGGTATGTGGTATCAGCTAGCTGCCTTCATTTCTTACATAGGTCATGGTATTTTCCTCTTTCTATTGACTACACAGGAAACTTGACATCTAGTTTGGAACAACCCCGCAGGTCTCTTTAGATGCCTCTTTTAGGATGGAGGAAAGATGTTGCAAGTACTTCCTGTTCTCTATGGACTACACAATTAGTGACAGTAGCTGCCTGTCTTGTAGGTGGCTGAAGTTAGTTGAGATGATGTCATCTACTAATTTAAAAATAGATGCAAAGGGTATTCCTCAAGTGAACAGCTATTTAAAGATTCATTTACAAAATAAAACAGAAATTAGAATCAGTTGGCCACGAAAAGCAAATCTCGCAAGAAACGATTGTGTCTGCCTGTGCTCTATAAACAGATCAACAGGTGATTACTTGATGTTTCAAGCTAGATTTTCAAAGAGTTGCAAACATGAAATACTTAATTCCTTGGCATATTTAAAGAAGACTCATTCTTCCCCTGATCTGACAGCTGGAATCCAAGTGGTACTGCATCAGAAATTTGGAAAACAAAGGTGGCATGTAAAACAGAAACCATATGACTATACCACCTTTACTATTATTTTAATAAATATGATTGTATCACCAGAGACACAAGAATAAACATTAGTGCAGAATTAACAACAAACAGTATCCTGATTTCTTCGCGGTGAGGTCTATCAGTTTGCCACTGGATAATCTAAATTCACCAAGTTATATGACAGCTATCTTAAGCCTTTAAGCATAAATACTAGAGGATAAAGTGGCATACATCTCAAAATAAATTCGGAATAGTCTATAAGTCAACCAAATTTATTGTTCCCTATTCAATAAGAGTACCTTCCATCCAAAGCATTCTCTTCAAAATAGGTGATGCAGGTTATGAGTACATATCTGCTAAGCAGTATAAAAACGTTCAATGTTCAGCATGCCAAGGAAAGATGTAAACAATAAAAGGCACTGCATTTCACTGCTGTACAGGGCTGGTGAGAGACTCAAGCTACCACACTTTCAGGTTTGCATATGAAAATTGTAAATTAACTACAAGGCCTATAAATCCATTTACTCGGCAATTTCAACAGCTGAAGCAAAGATTTAGCTTAAAAATCCAGTAAGACACAAGTGCGAGTCCAGTAAAGGTGCTGTTTACTGAGGAAAAAGTGCTTACAATATTCCAGATTCTCTGAATTTCTTCAGAGTAACTGGGAGCGTACCCTGGCTGACCATAGGGAGCTTTCCTGAGAAACAGCCACAGCTGGCTTCTAATCTTCCTAGTACCAGTTATTTACCATTATAATTCTATAGACCTTCATGGAGTTGCACCTCATTTCTACCTGTGAAAGTAAACCTAGAAGCAGATTCTTTACAGTATTTGCATGTAAGGCACAATTTTCAGGACATGTAGAGAAATCACCAAATGAAATGACTCTTCTATAATAGGTATAATCTGCAGAAGACTTGGTACGTACAGATACAGAAGAAACTTTTAACTTACAATCACAGATAATTCAATGTGAAGTTAATGCATGAACATGCAGAAACTTATGATGCTACATAACTAAACAAGTTATTAAACTACTTAAAGAAAAAGAACCTTTGCTCTTCAAGAAGTCAGAATGCTTATAATGTGTTTAATTTGCCATTAGTAAGCTTTCAGATCAATTTAGGTCTTTTTGTGTATGCATATCACTTTAAACCAAACTGAAAAGACCAAAGATGATTTTACATTACACAGTCAGTTAGCTGGATAATACTAAATGATTTGGCATATGATTTTTACATAAGATTAGATTATGCCTCCTGTAAAGGAGCTTTGAACCAAAAACTCATTGCTCACTTATACTCCTGGATGCTTCCACATCCTTGCAAGATGCCTGCAGCTCCTTTACCAAAACAAGAGTGTATTGCCAGGTTATAAGATAAGGAAATTGAATATTAGTTATTTATGGTTTATTCAAAATCCTTACAATAACAGCTACTTAAGTAAATTCATTAACAAAGCCACAGGTTTACTGCATATTTTTCAGTTTTGTCATTTTTATAATAATCACCTACATTTATTTTAAATATTTAGATAAGGTAGATAGCACTAGATTTTTGACCTGAGAATCTAGGCCAAAGGATAAAGCTAGATCATTATATGAATAACAAATCAAATTAATTCACCAATGAACCAAAATTTAAAAAAAACCAACACTGTCTTGGAGTGATTAGAGCTCCTTAGTCTTAGAGCTCCTTTCAAAAGTGTTTTCAGTGATAGTAGTAGTATTCTATGTTCTTTAAATAATTACAGTTGTACACGCTGAAACACATTTTCTGCAGCGGTTAATATTTTGTTCAGTAGGTGCCACCTTATCTATAACACTGAATTGCCCTTCCTACACGATGGGATTGGATGCTATGGGGCTCCAACCTCTTCCTGCCTGCAATTCAGAGACTAACTTAAGCAGCTGCTTAAAAAGCGTTCCAGTCCTCTCCTTCACTGAATCCCTCAAAGAAATGACAAAGATAGAAGGAAGAAATAACATACTACAGACTACCTTGTCACCTATACAAAGCTTAATGTAGATTCAGCACAGCACTGCTACTCCTACCATTGCAGTCGTGGCAACTTAATTTGGAGTATCAGAACCTTACATGGCTCACAACACTTTGCCAATAGTGCTAGTTATGTGAAGGATTTCAGAGAACATATTTAGGGATCAAACTTGAATATGCCAAAGGATGGCAAAAAGCATTAATGTAAGGAAAAAAGCAATCAATCATAGGCGTTTCTATCAATAGCACAGGCTTTGAGTCCTGTCACTCACATTTGTGGGGCAATGCAGTCATACTGGGAATGGTTTAAAGGCAGGAATATGGGGAACAGACAAAATGAGCCAGTGAAAGTGATAAGCCAATATTTCTCCATTGATCTCTTTTTGGAATGACATATATGATGACAGAACAGTCAGAGTATTTGTTTGCTTTTCCAAATCCAGAGAAGATCAGAGTAGGTCAGCTATGATTTCAAAAGACGTATTTGTCTTAAAAATACTGCACCCAGGACAGAGAGGCGGCAAAGTGTATTGCTGCCGGCAACAGCCACTCTATTCTTTATGTTTCAGATGAAGACTACATCAAGACCCCACAGGATGAGTAATAAAGACATTTGTATGAAAGCTGAGATGAAATTAAATGTATTTGGTAGGAATATACTAATTTGGTTGCAGTGGGGCTTAAGGTTACACTTTTGGCCTCATTGGTCTTTAATTTCATGGGTGAACTCCACTGATTCCAGAGGTAAATCCTGGTTAACATAAATGAAAGATGATTGCGCAACATGAGGAATTTTAAGATGAATTAAAAGCAGTGCAAGGGATATCCATTAATTACTCTGGACAGTAAAAATAGCCCAGGTGTCCCCTCTCAAGTGGGTGCTAAAGCTGTCACTTTCCTCCGTTGGTGGCTCTAATGGCTGATCAGACTCATTCTTTAAAATGCAAGCCTGTTTTTTCATTTAAACTTGATTTTTATTAGCCTCTCACCTATCCTGCCATTAGGTCTTTATGTTCTAACTTCAAGGATCACTAAATTAGAACTCGATCAAAACATGGAACAAGACTTATTGGATAAGATCTATTTTTCTGTGATGCTGCTTTTTTTTCCTTTTCCATCTTTCTGCTCATTAAAGGTATCCTGAGCAGCCTACAACTATGCAGGTCGTCACAGTGGTCCCTTCTAAGAGGAAGTAAATTATCAGCTAATTTCCAGTTTTCTGCAGTTTTTCTTAAATTCCAATACTTAATAAAAATTATGTATTACTGTGCCAGCTCCTTTAAGAGCCTTGATTATGAATTTTCAGAGCTGCTGACACACTGAGATTTCTGAATTCTTCCTGAGCTGTCTCAGTGCAGAGCAATCACTTTACACATTCCAGCTGCATCTGTAAACCACGACTGAGCACATAGAATAATATTGCTGGAATAGTTGATGTTAATATAGTGCTTAAAACTACAAAGGGCCCATTTCTCTAATGTTCTTGACTACGTTTTCTATTATATCTAATAGAAGTGGGTGTAAAATATTACGATTAATGTAAGGGGAAAGTTTTGCTTTAACATTTATCTACACTACAGACTTGTGTTGGGGTAGGTATGCTGCACAGAGATGTGAAATGCTGCACTTTCTGAAGGACACTATGGTGCTTGCTAAAGCTTCCAGCTTGGGCACAGTTATGTTTTTGAAAATTTATCCTAACCTGCTCAAACAGAGGATCTGAGAGCAGAGCTGTATAGAAAAAAGTTCCCACTGTGGAAAAGGCTATACAAGGAAAATCTTTGAGTCTCATGCACCTGTGTCAGGACACGTAGCTAGACTAGCACGGTCAGTAATTCTATCTAGACATGGTTAGTAGATATGTGACCCTGGCAGCATATTCCTCATGTTGCACAACTGTAAATCACCATGTAGCGTACAAGGTACTGGAGAATGAAGTCCCCTCACTCCAAAACATTGCTATCAAAACAAAATACCAGTCTCACAATTACAATCTGTATACTAAAAGTTTTTCATGCATTCTAAGCATCAAACATGAATTCATTAAAATTATCAAAGACCACGAAGAACTTTGTGTTTTTTTAGTGATTGCTGGGCCAGTACAACAAAACCAAATTATTAAGCCTTCAATAAGTATAGACAACATAGAGCAGAAATAGGAGACGATGAGATGAAGGAAAATATGTCAGTTCCCAAACCCTGAAACATTGTGTAGTCACTTGTGAACTGGAAGGCAGCCAGACATTCCTACCTTAGAAGACTCCTGTTAATAGCCATGTATGCTATGAGAATTCACTGCATTCTGCCTACCAGTTGAATACCTAGCACCTGACAAAAATTATTTCATTTTGATTTCCATTATAAAGAAATACACCTGTAACTTTAATATTGGTCAATAACATCTAATGTAGGGAGATTGGATCTCAAAGGACACGGTGGAAGACAACTGTTACGCTACAGACAGTGCAGTTGTTGAATAAGCTCCATTAAACACTTGTAATGGGAACCTTGCTCAGGGACTAACTACTGAATCAATATCTCTCCTTGGTGACATAGGCCTTTTATTACTGATTATGTGCTGCTTTCAGTGTGAGATGCAGAAGTCCTAAGCATTTATGATCATAGGAAAAAACCTTCATAATGCTTCGCAGAAGCAGGATTTTGTGTCTAACTTATCCTGATCACACGATGTGAATGCACAACGTGTCTCTATCTGAACTTGAGAAGAATTTTGTTACTTACTATCTTTAAACTGTCAAGAGTTCTTTTGGAAGGGATTTGTTCTTTTATGTAATATAAAGATATATTTATAATGGTATTTGCAAACCAACTATGGTAAATGACTGGTATGGAGAAACAGAAGAAGCTGCTGTAGATGAACATTTAAACAACTTTCTATTATGTCAAGGGAACGTGTATGAAAACCCTTTTTCATTTCAGAGATTGAAACCATTTTGAAAACCTTCTTAGCTTTTAAAGCAAAAACCTGCTCAGTGAGAACTTTGTATAATAACAATTTTGTGGTGTTAGCCAAATGTCTTCATTATAACTATTCATATTTATCACAATTAAAAAAAACCAGTAACATAAACCTTAAGTAAAACAGTATAAAACAGATGGAAACAATATTTTCATAGAACTTTTGGTATCTCTTGCCTGTTTAAATGGAATAAATTCTCTCCTTGGGAAAAAAAAAATAACCAAACACCAAAAAAAACCAAAACAAAACCCGTAAACCAACATACAATTCTTTTTTTGTAATATACTTACTGTATATACTGTATCTTTTTGCTGTGAACAAGCCTGTCTGTATGGAATTTCCAAGAAACTACCCTAACACAGCTGTTTGTACTATTCTTTATGAAAGCACACCATTCTGTCATCGTGCTCATAGTTCCACATACTACTTCCGTGGTGCCAACCACCGTCTTGTCCAAGCAGATACAGTACAGTTAATTATATGCAGCTTCTCCCTTCCCTCCAACTCACTGACAATAAAGAATTAGGGAGTGCGAGAAAAAGAGGGCTTAGCAATCTTCACTGTGCCTGCATGTTTTCATCATTGCATTAGGATAAAACAGGTAAAATGTTGTAGTTTAGAAAAAAAAATAATTCACTGAGTTTTCACAAACTCAAATTGTTTGTGAGATCTGCAGTGATGATCACTAAGGCCTATGTTGTGGAAGCTGCCTAAAATTACCCAGTATCTATGTATGTAGAGCTGGCATGTTCTGTGCAGTTTTGGAAAACTGTAAGTTGAGGCTCTCAATTGAATCTTTGGTTTTGGGGTTTTTTTAATTGCTTTTTGGTCTATAAAGAGAAGATACGGCATTACTCTATCTTTAAACAGAGAGAATGATGGTTTGCTTTCTTCTGCTCAAACACAGAAAATTTTAATACTTATAATGATCAATATCTTACTCTACAAATAATCTCACTCGGGTGGAAGTCACTGTGATGAGAGCTATCAGAAACTGGACCAAACTGTTCATTATATATTCAGATGGGTAAAATGTCCAAAGGCAGACCCATAAACCCCATCTCTGTGGGTTTCTTCTCCTGACTTTGAACTGGACACAGGGAGAAAAGAAATAAATATTCTTCCTTTCCACAAGGAAAAAAAGATTAGGCAATTCAGGCCACAGAATTTTGTTTTGTGTAGCGAAGTCTTAAGGGTGTTTAATCAGCTTATTCATCCGTGCTCTTCCTTCCTAACAGAGGGTCATCTTAAAAGAGCAATCTAATAACAAAGAATACACACCATTTAACTAGTGAATTTTTGCTTACCTGCCATAATATAGTTAGCATTACATCACACAATTTGTATTTCTTCCCAACTGTTGAGTGTGGGAATGGTATTCGCTATAACTGTTGTCTTCTCAGGCCTGTATATTTGTATATTCATAAAATTCCTGGTGTGCATCTTCTGTTAAGTGGTGCAAATAGCAATGAAAACAACAGTAGCTTGTTCAGAGAATGCTTATTGCACATGCTTTGGTTTCTCCTTTTTTGAAAGGCTCTGTGATTTCACAGATTAAAAAAAAAAAAAAGGTAGGTTACTTTTTCTTGCAGCTTCCTCCAAAACGATCCGTGGAAAAACGCAGCATAAAGCCCTAGTTAAAAAGCCTTCATTGAACCAGGCCAAATGGAAAATATGTAAACCTGTGAGACTTGTACCCTATCACAAAACTGCTAAGTTAAAAAAAAAAAAAAGACAAACAATGAAAATAGAACTAAAAATATACTAGGTGTGCCAAAATGGAACTTTTTCAGTGTGTGCACAAGAGACTGGGGCTGTAAACAGTTAAGAAGAAAAAAGCCTTTTTGTATTTCACCTTCCTCCTAGGCTCCTGTAATCCATGCCAAAATACCGAGCCTTCTAGTATTACTTTGTTCGGCGGTAGGGTGAGAATGTGACAGTAAAACAGATGACCGGACATCCCATACTAGTTGCACTTAATAGCAAAGTATTTTGTTTCAAAGACATGTTATGATAAATCAGCTCTAGGTATTGCAGAAGAGATTGCTAGCACAGATCTCAAAATAAAATTCTGTTACATCTATATGAAATGAAAAGCCATGAAGAAAGAACCAGTGTTTGCCTGCTTGCTTTGATCATTTCAATGATATTATTCAGTCACCAAAATAACTTTAAGCATAGAGTTTTGCTTAAATGTGTATTTACCTTGTAGATTTGTTAGAAAAAGGCTATACATCGTGCTAACAGTTCAGTTTTCACAGGTGTTTACCAAGATCACCTAAGGAGGTTTATCTTCTTTCAGTTGTATGATGCAGCAAACACGTAAGCACATCTAACATTTCTTGGCCATCAGAGCAAACCTCCATGGGGTCTAAGACAGAAGATTCCATAGATTTTGATGCACGAACATTAGAGGAACTCTGCTAATTTATGCTAACTCTCTTGGCCCAGTAGAAAAGCATGGCTCTGCAGTGCTCTGTCATTGGCCTGTTTCTCTATGGAGATGATGGCTGAATTACAACTAATTATAGAGGCAATCAGGATCAGAACAGTCCAGTATAAATTGGGCCCAATTATCAAAGTAACACCCCCATTGACTTCAGAGCTGGGATCACATTAACCAAATCAAAGAGAGCACTTCACAAAGGACTTGTTTTTCTAACACACTCAGTGAACTCTCTTTTGTATATTCAGGTGCACATCTTCCCTTCTCAGCTGCCTTGTGCGACAAAAGAACCTGGGCACTTCCAAAAGCCGGCAAAGAAGGAAAATTCTCACTGTGACACTTTGTCCCTCCAACTTTTTGATTCCTAGTTAAACAATGCAATTCAGCCTGCATCCCATTCTCACCAGCCTTGGAGATGCTCATAGCTGAGCTAGAACACTGCATTTTATTCCTTCCAGAGACATGTATTAAGATCTATTTGCTACAACAATATAGTTTGCATATAATTAGGAAAAACATATTGCATGAAGAAGAGACTAGCTTGTAAGTATTTGCATGCAAACTAACATTTGTAAAAAATGAAATTAACTAGGAAATATGAACGCTTACATCTAGTCACAGACAGTAAGTCTAAGTGAGAAAGGGGATGCAAAAAAAAAAATGCTCTCAAGCCTTATAGTCACTGAGTTTGTTATCTCTCCTTCTTGGCCAGTAGCACACGATGAAAAAATACAAAGAGTAATGACTGAGGCAAATACAGAATATAGAGAACAACTTTATCCTGCAAGCTAATGCAATATTGCAAGTGTATTACAATGCAAATAAAAAACTGGTAGTAACATGAGATGCAGCTAACTTGCAATCAAGTAATCTTGCTCAAGTAGAAACTCTCTTTTATCCTGTTCTGAACACATGCTAACATGGGGCCATCATAAAAATGACCAATGCCCCCAAGAAGCAGTATCAATTCAGTAGTAATGAACTTGACCTAGGTATTTTTCTTATTAGTGTCACTTGAGCCAGCAAATTTCAGGGAACATTTTTAGATTAGTGTTTAATTTCAAGACATACAAGAAGTACATGGATGGTATCAAAAGACAGGACACACTCAGGAGAATTAATCGGAATGTGCATATGCATCAAGACAGTATCAGCTCCAGGTACTGTTAAATAAAATGAAACATAAGAAAGCAATTATTTTTTTTTCTGAGAGGAAAAAAATAGAAATGAGGAATGAGAAAGATCTTGTTCCTTGAGGAACCATATTGATAATTTGTATTATTCTTCTAAAGAATTTAAATGAACAGTGGGAAAATCCAAAGAATTATAACATCAGTGTTTGGACTGAGGGAATACATCAAGCAAGCTGAAAAGCCTTTGACATGGGAAGATGCGACTTCTGCTGAGTTTTCAGAAGATGTGATTAGAGCATGCCAGTGGCCAAGAATGCAGATAATAATACTCCCTAGCAGGTGCCAGAAAGTGCAGCCTCCTGAGGGTAAGGAAGTCTGGACTCTGTGAAGGGCTGTGAGGACCAAAATTTGTTGTATAAACAGCAGCAGGCACAAATTAATAATTTTCTTTCTTGTCTTTGGGAATAAACTACTTATTGAATTATGAACAGACATACACTTAAAACTTTTCTATGTTGAAACATTTTTAAATTTATGCATATAGCAAAAATATTGCATGCTGGTCAAGTATCAATTTATTTTCATATGAAAGTGTAGCACCATTTTGAAACACAAACAATACCTATTTCTTTGCAATGGACAGTCCAGCCAAAATGCAATGATTTATTCAGCAACCATTTCACGTTAATTAACATTAGCCACTAATATTTAATTAGTAGTTTAGATAACTTTTGAAAAGTTTTTCTTTCCTCCATGATCTAGAAAATTTTGTAAGACTTTCTCTTTTGAAAATACCAGCACTTTCATACAAGAATAGAAATGGTGACATTTGAATCATTAGTAGTTTAGAGTTATCTGCTGCAAACAGTTATCTGCTGCAAATCTAGTTTAAACTAATCAGACATTTGAGATCCACTGAATTTTCAGAGCACCACTGAATCAATACATTGTGTTCAAACTTTGCTTAAACAGCAAGATTTCTGTAGAAGACACTTCTCACCATCCCAAAACGTGTCTTTAAGATCTAAGTGTAAACGAGTAATGACAATGTTCTAGAAAACTGGTATCTCAGAGCTTCATCATCCACCTTAAGCAGAAAGGCTGCTAATGAACTAAGGTACATGAGTCTGCAAGACTGGCAAATACTCTAGGATCCCACTGAGGTTGCTAAAAAGTGTCGAAATGCTTTACTGGGCCACATCTGGGGGTCTTACTTGTTGATACACCTCCTTTCCCCCTTCCTTTGTAGATAAAAACACGAAACAGGATGACAAGATCAACACAGCCAGAATAGAGGCTTAGCAAAAAGCGTGAGTGTGTGTGCTGTGGGAGAGGGGGGGAGGAGTTCCTGGTACACAGCCGCGCTTGTTAACAGCCATCCAGAAGCATATATGATGATGTCCACCTCTTAGGAGCAACAAGGGCAACAGATGGGAGGTACCAGCAGACGAAGAGAAACATGGAGTAAAGAACAGCGAACTGGGTAGAAGAGAGAGGCAGGCCTTGAGTTTATTCACCTTCCACATCTTGCTTTAGAGTAGGAATCAGACCTAGGCACAGCCTGAAACAACTCTGCAGAAAACGTGTACCCTGCAAATAGGCCTGGTACCTCTGTTCCACATAAGAACTAAGAGGTATTTTCATTCCATTACAAATAAAACAATTAGATCTTTGTTAAATGACTAAACTTGACTGCAAGTTAGAGTGCCATGAAAGAAAACATGTTTGGCGAGGTGCTTATGCTGTTTCCAGACACGTTACCCAGAATGGGTGAGTGAAAGAGCTGCAGTATTTTAGAAGAAACATTATTACTAATTAATCTGCTTCAGATAATTACAGCAGAATGGGGCTCTATTTTTAGCAACAACAAAGTAGAAGATCAGATTTTTTTCTTTAAAAAGGTGAACTGCAAAATGTTTTGATAGGCAGTAAAGGATTGTGATGTACTGCATTAGAGTTTACCTCACACATGCGAGGAGAAATTAACACTGTTGACTATTCTGGGAGAAACAGAACTTGAGATTTACTGAAACCGCCAGTTTCCTGCATTTGATGTCCATCAGAAACTTACTGAATCTGGCAGTTTTCTGTTTGGTAACTGCCAGAAACGTTGAGAGCTACACTGACCCGTTTCCCCTCACAGCTGACTGCTCTTCTCCCAGTTGGGAACGCGCAATCTAAACGTTACAATGAGACAGGAACGACAGAGACTGCAATATAATCGGGGAGAACGTGCCGACCAAACGGTGGTGCACGCTCATCGTTAGACCTGGAAGACAAACCGTACAGTGAGTTTGTAAGGAAGGCGGCACTGGCGGTCGCGACGACCAGCGCGGCGCTGAGGGTGTTTACCTCAGGGCCACCCGCGCAGATCTCCGCTCTGGCCGCGCCCGCCGCGCGCCACAGGCCTCCGCGGCCGCTCCCCGGCCCCTCACGGGATCCCCTCAGCCGGAAGGGCGGGAAGCCGCCCCGCGAACCCGCCGTGCTTCTCCTTCGCACCCGAGAGCGGCGGTGAAGCAGTGCGCTGTGCGGGGGCCTTCCCCGCCTTCCCTTATCCCCGCCGGGCAGCGGCACACGGGTAACGGTACCTCACAGCGGGGCGAGGCGTGCCTCACCTCTCCGCGCCCGGGCGCGATGTACCTCACGCGGGTGAGGCGTATCATTTTAAATACACTGAATTCACCTTTTCTTCCTCGCAGGTGGCCAACGCAGAAATGCGACGCGCTGGCAGAGACGGCCGAGGGGCCAAGTCCCGCTCTGCCCCAGGTGACGCCGCGGTCGCCGCGGGACCCCGCTCCACCGTCCCGTCCCGTCCCGTCCCAGCCCCGCGCTCACTCACCTCAGCCGCCGCGGCGCGGCCCGGCCAGAGCAGGGCGAGCAGCAGCAGCAGCGGCGCCAGGCGGCTGGGGCAGCCCCTGCCAGCCATGCCCGCGCTCGGCGCTGCCTGCGCGGCGTCCCGCGGAGCTCGGCCCAGGGCGCTCGGACTCTGCCCCCCGCCCGCCCGCGGCTTTTGGCCTGGGGGCTGCTGCTTCGCACCCGCCTCAGCGCTCCCGGCGCCCTGGGGTGGGGACGGAGGAGGGGGGGGCTGGCCGGGGCGGAGCCGGCCGGGCCACCCCTCTCCTCCCCTCTCCTCTCCCCTCCGCGACTCCTGCCTCGGGCACCGCCGGCAGCCGCCTTCCGTCCGTCCGTCCTCAGCGGGCATGGAGTGAGCGAGGAGCCGGGGGCTTTCCCGCCTGGGAGCTGAGGTGAGCGCCGCGGAGGGGCAACCCCGGGCGGCGGTACCTAGCGGTCGTCGCGGGTCGTCCCGCCTGGGCGCCTGCCGGGGCTGAGCAGCTCGCTGAAGGGCCAGCCCCGTTCCGGGACGGCTGAACGTGTCCCAGGTTACCGGGCTGCCTCTGTCCGCCGCCCGCTTTTGCCGCGCCGCCGTGAGGGCGCAGGTGGTGGGTGCCACCCTAACGGCCTCGGGGCTGCGCGGCGGCGGCAGCGGAGACGGGGACCTGCCTGGGCCAGCCCCGGGCACCGCCCGGGCAAGGACACGACCTGGGCCCGCCCGCAGCGGGGTCGCCCGTAGGGCCCCGGCGGGGAGAAGGGGTCGGTTGAAGCGGGCGGGAGGCGGCAGCGGGGAAGGCCGGCCGCAGCCCCGGCCCTCAGCGCCGTCCCGCCGCAGCCCCGGGCGCGCCCGGGCACTGACAGCAGTGTTTTCCTTACAGCAACGCTTTCCTTTCCCTCAAGGGTTTTGTTAATGAGGCAGCGGAGACCAAGAAGGGACAAAGTGCTGCCCACTGCATAAATGTAAATCAGTGAGAAATGTTTCTCCCCTGGCTTTCCACGTAGCTTAGCGTGATACAAAAGTTTTCTGAATGGAATTGTGATTTGTAAAGTGTTGGCAGTATGTAAAGTTTATGATGTTTATGTTATTGACAAAAGTAATGCATGCTTAAGGTAACATCTCACCAAATAAAGGGCTGTTCTGAGCTAGTGCAAACCTAGAAAGTATGTTGGCCAGCGATTTTACCTTATCTGTAGTGTTTGTGAATGCTGTATAGGAAATCCCGCATTACAGGTTTTGTTAAGTTCTACAAGTGACACAGAAAAAGCAACAATATACAACAATGTAATATATGTATAGAAATCTATTTAGGACTACTCATGAGATACAAATCTAAAGCCTTTCGTGAGCATAAAGCTAACCACAGAACTTTGCAAAACAGCTTCTCTTGCAGGCACGAGAGTAGAGCTGGATCTCCATTCAGTAGACAGTACTGTCAACCTCCTATGAAATCCACTATGAAAGCTAGTTAGTAGAGGCTACTGGCCCCAAAAGTTTGGTACTAGCAGCAAGAACACATCTCTGGACGAGCAGAGCAATAAGTTCAGTGTCAAAGATCTCATACATCATCACAAATGTTATTACCTTGGCTCTAAAATCTCAAGCATCAGTGAGAGCAAGCTGGCAAGTACAGACAGAAAGGTGAAACAATACCGTTTTCAAGCCAGATTGACGGTGAGGATGTAGAGGTAATGGTATCTTAGGGATAAAACCACTAAACTGTTACATTTTATTTGTCAGATTCTTAAACCTGTCCTGTAACAGTGATACATTTTATACGATGGAATACTGTAATAAGGACAAAAACGGTGTCTACAGTTGTTCATAAGCCATAGGCACCTACAAATTACAAGTACTTAAATCCACCACTGAAATTTGTTAGAAGAACTGGTGTTAGAATATAGCAGAGACTCGTTTACATAAAAGTAAAAACAAAATGTCCAAGGTTCTCTAAGACAACAAAGTCAGAGCATGTGAGACTACAGTGGAAGAGAGTGGTCAGTCCTCAGCAATGATGCAAATTCAGATGCAGGATGAACGGTGTAACTGTCACTGAGTAAAGATGATAGTACTTAAAAGGAGAGCTCTTTAATACTAGGCCAAAGAAATACTGGAAGAAACAGAAGAAAGCAGGCAAACCACTGCTAGAAGAAATAAATGAATATATGCAGAATACCTAGTGAATGAGACACTGCTATAATAAAAAGGTGTTGAGTTAGTTTTCAAATGATGAAAACCCTGTGTGGAAATTTCAAAAAAAGAAGTTAGCAAGCTCAAAGCAAACATGGGAAAGTGCTAACAAGGGAGATGCAACAGAAAGAGTATTTTAAAAAAAGTCCTCTTCAAGCCCAGTCTTAGCCCAGTACCACCTATTTCACTGACCCTGAGCAGCTGGCTGCTAAGCAGTATGGCCCAACTGGATGGTAGTTGTGTGTGTGTTACAGTTAAGACCCAGGAAGTAATGTTGTATTATGAGATTGTCACATAAAAGCACGTATGCCTTTATGTGAGTCTCTAGGACAGATAAGTGACTTCAAAGTAGCATTGAGCTTAAACAAGGGTAAGATCAGCCACTGATGTTCTCTCTGCTGTTCGTTGCTACCATAATTGATGCCATCCATCCAAGGAAAGTGTATGAAACCTTGATGAAGACTGTGTTGCTGACACTGTTGTAGTCCATAACATCTTCCGAGAGTTACAAACTCAAAGAGACGGTCCTGTCTGGCAAAACAGTAGGCCAGGCAGGCTTAACATCAGTTGTGTCAAAATGTATACCTGCAGCTGCCTGTAGAGGTACTTTACCAAAAAAACATCAGTGCATGAACAACAAAGAGGTCAACCTTAATACTAGAAAGCAATTGAAAGCCACAACAAATTGTTTGGCTTTTTTCACAGTAATTGTTACTTAATTATTTTAGCTTTGATTTTGTTTCCTGAGTTCTCTATGGTAAAACACGGATAACAGTATTTTCTCTTTTTACAGACAAGGAATATTTTTGTGGGAAACATTACAGTTGTATGAATTTAGTATAAAGCGCAAAGTTTCATTGGACACTGTAGAAGAAAAATTAGGGTTTAAGGAAAAGGATGAAAAGAGTATGGAATATATCCATCATGAATGAGGTAGAAGCCCTATGGAAAACAGCATATACATTCTTGTACTTAAAATGACTATTCTAATCATATGCATAAAAGAACCACATTAAAATTGAGCACACAACCCTAATTTTTATTTCCTAACTTCTGAATCCTTGACTTTGCAACTTCAATGGTCTTGTTACACATGATGTTGGTTTATTTGGATGTAATGAGAATAAAGTTAGCACTGCTCTAATTTTTTATATCTCAATAACTGTAGCTGTTTGTCTGCCTCAAACTGGGGCTCATCTCCAGTGATCTTATTTTACCAGAGTCCCTAAGAATGAAATTGACTTCCTTCTTGGTCCTTGTCTAGAAACTAAACACCTAGGTTATGTTATGGTGCCAGCTTTCCCCCTCTCTGGCTTTTGAGAATTTTATGAGCTGAGTTTTGTGATGCTTGTATAAAACCTATTCCTTTGGTGGTATTGAGTGTGTTATCCTGGGGATATTTTATCTTCTTTTGAATTAGGTAAGTATTCTATTGAGGTAACTGTTGTGATTACTACAAAATATAAAACATGAGATCAATTTGATATATATCAATCTATATAATGCTTTGTAGTCCTTGTATTATTGCACTGGCTGCTAAACACTTCAAACTACAGGAAACTTGTTCAGAAAATGATGAATTTTTGATAGCCATGGAGAAATAGCAAGCAGAGCAGTTTAAGTCCTCCACTTGTGCATTAACTATGATTTCAAACTGTGTCAATAGGTTGGATCAAAATGGATTTTAATTTTAAAATAAAAAGGTTCTCTGCTAATACAAAGCAAATGTACCAAATTTCAATTTCATTTTCAGAAGCTGTTTGGATAATTAAATAATGAGATGGACAGTGAGCAACAGGAACAAATTTCTGCAAAGTCTAATACTTTATGACTGGCTTGGATTTTCCTTTTGAGGCAATCCATCCCTGCAGTATTTTATTACCCTACAATCTTGCTTATACTATTTGTCTTACTAATGTAACAAATCAGTGAGGTAGGAATATTATTGGAATATTATGTTATTATTAGGAGCGTTGTTTGGGGTTTTTTTTTTACAGGTGTGGAACTGGGGCACAGAAAGAGACGTTTGGCAGATGAATGGAGTACTGTACAGTACATGTAGGGTGTGATCTTGCAGCATGGATTGGCTGCCCTTAGGCTATTTATTCATTAGCCAGTGCACGGTAGCTTACAAAGTCTCTTCTTGATACGGTGGGATATGAATATACTGTGCACACATAGGAGTCAATATTATTTATAGATTAGTTCTGGTTAGAAAGATGTTACACTATCTAATAGAAAGCAAGACAGTAACGTTTCAGGAACTGTACACTCATTTGTTTTACAAAGAAAAGATAGCTGCTTGTTGAACAGCAATCAGAGAGCAGCCAGTTTGCTGCAGGTTCACGTCCTTGCTCTCTTGTCAGTAACTGATAGTCTTTGCTTACTCGGGAGACTTCTCCAAAGGAGGCAAACCTCTGTCAGTTCACTCTAGTCAGTGTTCAGTCACCTCAGAATTAACCGCCTCACATTTGGAAGACTACCACACTAAAAAATAAAAGCCTGTGATAATTTGTGCTATCCTAGGAAAAGCCCAGCCTCTTAAGCCCTCAGTTTGAAATAACCAGTGTGAATCATTTGCCAGATGAGCCTTATTTCAAAGGGTTACAGTGTTTTTCTTATTTGGGGGATGTAAAAGTTTGCACAGGAGCTGGCCATTTCTCTGGATTTGTGAAGCCTGAGCTTACAGAAAGGTTTGATGCAGCACATTTACACATAAAATTGCATATATGCTGTTGGACCTGTCACAGGTCATAGATGCACTGGATAGTTAATTTATGCATGCAAAATTTGACTGTCTGGGACTGTAGAGGCCTCTGTTCAGTCCTGCACTTAGGGCTGCCAGCTTCCTAAATCCTGGCAAAAGCTGTGGAGAAAATGGTCTAAAAAATCAAGCTAAAAGAATCTGGGTAACATTTCCAATGATTGTCATGTATCCATACATAAGGGTAGAACTCTTGAGCTGAAAATGCATATGACACATTTATGGGTACCCGTTACTCCTGGGGAGATTCCAATTGGACACAAGAGGAAAATTTTTTACAATGAGAACAATCAGCCATTAAAATTATCTGCCTGGGGAAGTGGTGGATTCCCCAACATTGAACACTTTTAGGATTTGGCTGAACAGGGTGCTGGGCCATCTTGTCTAGACCATGCTTTTGCCAAGAAAGGTTGGACCAGATGATCCTTGTGATCCCTTCCAACCCAGTATTCTATGATTCTGTCATTCTATGATGACTACTTCTGCATTCAGAGTAGTCCTCCTTTGCTCAGGTGTACACACAGACACTGGTCCAGCCCAGTTTGCAGAAGACACTGTCTTGGACGTATAGCCAATATTTTCTTGATTTTTTTTTTTAGAGTTCATTAGGTCTTTATTGTAGACAGATGTAACTTTTTTTTTTAATGCCTTTAGCTAAAATGGTGGATATGATAGCTTTTTAAGACATAATGATGCAAGATGCTCTTTGTTCATTATTTCAAACACTGAGTGAAGACTATCTCTTCTAGGCTGAAATCTTGTACCCTTTTTGTATTGATCTGTAATTTCATATATAGTTCCCTTGAAATAATTGGATTGCTGATAAAATAAAATGCAGTCTGAATAGGAATAATATAATATAGGGCCAACATAAAGCTGTGCAGTATGACATATGTAAATGGTTAAGGCATATTTTGGTTATCCAGTAATCATTCATGTTTATACATCAGATGTATATTTTAATATAAACAGGTTCAGAGGGGAAAACAACAACAGTATGGAACAGTGTTTATAGAGCATCCACAAACAGAAGGAAAGAGAAGACCTGTTGTTTAAAAAAAAAAAAAAACACGAAAAAAAAAGTGCTGCATGTACAGATCCTCAATCAGCGTGAATGGCATTAACAAAGGATTTGTTTGAACGGATTAAGTGGCTTATCACAGCTGCCTGGTGAGTTTTACAGATTGCTAAATTTTTTAACTAGGTTCACTGAGATATATTCTTAGCTATCAATTTAACAGTAATAAGAAATCATCAGTTAAATCATTTGTAGCCTGTCATAAATTTGATAAGCCTATAAGATAATTTATTGTATTTGATTTTAATTTCTGGTCTATAAGTTTTTACCATTTAAATTTCAGGAACTACACTATTTAAATAGTAGGAAACAGGAGCTATAATTTTAAGTCTGTTTTAAGAGGAAAGATATTCCTATATTCTAGTGATCAACATATTTGGAGAAGAAAAGGTAATGACCTAACTCAAACCTGAATGCCTGTCCCAGAATAATTTTGCAGATAAGGGAGAATTATTAAAAGACATGAAGAAAACTTTTAGAGACTATGATGGAAATACCTGCTAACAGCTGTGGTAGGAGTTCTTTCTGGAGGAAAATGGTCCTTCAGTGAAGATTTAGGATCACTGTGGCCAGGAATTTTCAGAGTGGTGTTGGGATCAATGATTCCATCTCTGTAATATCTTCTAGGAAAAGTCAGTGCAATTTTACTTCTTGCTTGATGTTTTTATAAAACTTCATGCACCAAGCTCTTTAGGAATGTGAAATTATGCTTTTCTTCCTGGAAACCTGGTCCAGCAAACATACCTTGCTTGAACCTGACACCCTCGCTGCTGGGCAGTCTTCCATTGTCCTAATATTCCTGAACTCTCTCCAGTGTCTTTTTCATGTTTATTTGGTTTGTGCAAACCCAAGCTACTTGTTACTCAGGTGTTTCCCAGTGTAGCAGCTTTCTATCCCAGCCATCTCTCCCAGGTAGCTCTTCTTGTCTTTTTAACAGTGTTATTTGTGAATGACTTACCTCTAACAGTCCTGTGCTGATTTGAGTATATAGGCAACGTCTGTCTGGCTTCAGGAGGCAGATTTTGAAATGATAGAAAACAATCTGGCAAACACATGCCTGCCATGTATGACTGGAAAAAGGGGCGACAGCAGCACCATGCATCAAGAACAGAATCATCAGATTTCCATTTCAGCTGTGCAAGGGCTTCATGAGAACTTGGCATTTTCTTAAATGAAAAATAACTCACACCTGGCCAATTTTGATACAGGAAAAGATATTTACAGAGACCGTCTGCAAGTTCAGAAGGTTAGAAGCAAAAATGGCCTTAAATTAGTAACAATCACAGCACAAACCAATGCTATTGTCTGTTACCTGGTTAAAGTGTTCCTGTGAAGTTAAATCCTTTCTACACAAACTCATTTGATGCATTAAAGGATGAACTACTGGGATGCACAAACCTCCACCATTTACTGCTGTAGCTTATCATCTGGCAATCTCACATTGTTTAATCAGTCCTTTGTTTCTTATTTGGCAAGAGACAGTAACGAGCTTCTGTTACCCCTAATTATTTTCATAAATATTTTGTTTCTGTACAATCTGTGTATTTGAAAAAAAGTAGCAGGCAACATAGGTTTAAAAATTGTAGAGCGTAAATATACATAAAAAATGGCTAAAATATGTTAAATTTGTCAGTATTGAATTTATCAGTATATATCAGTGCATATAGTATATAATTTGCAGGCTGAATCTATGAATAATTAATAATCAGGGACAGTAGTTGTGGGTTTGCTGGCATAGTTCTCAGTGCTCAAAAGAGTTGGCCATGTGAATAATAAAGAAAAAATAGTTTGATCTCAACAGGACTTTGGAAAATTTACTAAATGCTTAAATATTTGCAGGGCTGGAGTAATTTTGATACAGGCTTCACTATAGCCTGGAGAATAATACACAGTAGTCTATACGTTATGGCCGTATCTAATTAATCATTTCATATAATGGTTGAGCATTATCATCTTAGCTCTCATTAATAATAATGTTAGTATTGTTAGTATAATAATGTTAGTAATGTTAGTATAATGTTATAATTAATAATAATGCTTAGTTCCTGTATTGCTGCAGAAGTTTTGGGCTACCTTTTTGTTTTAATTTATGCTCTTTTTTTGCATGTGGAAATCATAGAAGACATGATTTCAACTTTATAATCCATCGCTAGCGATGGTTGGCATGGAGCTGGGCTTCCCCAGCAGCTGCTCTGGAACCATGTGGCTATTTTGAGTGCTGCTTTGCTCCCTGCCTTCTCTCACTCTCTCTCTGAGCAAAAGAAAATGGCACCAGCTAACTCATTTTGAGGCAGATGCAGACCGCCTCCATCTATGGTCAGGCTTCACCTCACGGTGTCCGTGGAGGTACAGAAATCTGTCTGGAATGGTTTCTCTGGCCATTCCTAATTGTGGGATTGGAAATAGGTTACAAGGGGGAAATTATAAGGACTTTTACAAAGTCTTATTCATGCCGGTTTGTACTCAGTCTCATGAATCCAAAAATAGAAATATATATAGCATGCGCTGACCATTTCTTGATGGTGCATACCCCTTATAAATTTACTCTTTTACTAAATAATCACCCCAAACAGGACTTAATCACATGTACAGTCTCACTTTTTAGAGGCTACATTTTTGAGAAGGTTGGGTGTTGGAAGTTTAGTTTTAATTTAGCTTTCTGCTTCTTTTAAATCAGGTGGCTACTGATTGTTTTTTCAGCACAAGAAATTGACGGGGTAAGTGACATTGATATTTACTTTAGACAGGTGATAGATAGGATGGTAAAGTCCAAACAAGTAACACTATATACACCAAAATGACCTATGGATCATGGACCTATGGAAAACTGTGATTTTTTTTCAGTATTTCTGCAGTTCTCACTTTCCTTTTTGTTGCTCAGCTTAACTATTTTGTAATTTTCTCCTTTGGATTCTTATAGGTTCTAACTTTGGCATCTTTAGATGCTTTTGGAAAGCTGCATGTAAAAAAACCTCTCATGCATGGAGTCTTCTTCCTCATGAACTCACTTCAATGGCTCTACATTATAGCATATATCATACTCATTCTAGCTTTCAAGCCCTTCTCTATCTTAGCCTAGAGCCTAGATCTTAAACTGGCCTCCCATCTCTCTGAAACCAGAATTTCACATATAATATAGTCTCAATACCTGCTTTATTTTCCTCTCTGTACTGTCCTCCATATTAACCTTATGTTTGCAATGCCCTCATTGAAACTTCTTTCAAGTCATTCCTCTTTGTTTGTTTCAAATATTTAAAAGCTCATTTTTATTGTTTTTTTTTATCCTAAAGTCATCCCTTTTTAGTTGAACTGTTGAAAATTGAAGATTTTTTTTTAATAAATGTGCTAAATTAGAACAAAGGGTAACAGCTTACGTGTTGTTAGAAACTTGCATTCCATTGACATTCCAGTAGAGGCAAGTTTTTAATAACTAGGTGAGAGACTAGTGCACAGTAGATTAGTAATTTCATGGGAAGTCCAGTGTGTAAAAGAGAAGCAGTTTGTGAGAGAGACTATCATACTCTCTTGTTCTGAGGTTTGGGAGTACTAGATGCTCTAAAAATATTGTAGATAGAAAGAACAGAATTTTTCCTCCTTATCTAATATTTGTCAGTGTTTTCTCCTTGAAAAATTGAAGTACGAACCTATTGGGCTCTGTTGGTTATTAAAATCAGTAGCAAAACAATGTTGACCTTGATAAAAATGAAATCCACAAATATTTTCATGTTATCACTGTTTACTTGTCTACCTAAATTGTTCTTAAACTTTTTAAGTCCTTGTCATCTGTTTCAAAACCACTTTGATCATTTAAACAATTCTGCCAAAAAAATAATGTCACCTAGTGGACATTCCAACCATCTATGTGAGTTTATTAATGCCTATGGTGTGTATAATTGGTATATGTTTAATACTACACTTAGGGTAATAGAAAAGAATAATAAAATCATATTCACTTACCACACAATAAATTACTGAATTCACATTTTTTCATGTTCTAGTTTCTCCTCAAATATACATTTTTTCCTCATTGCAATTTGATGAAACAAAGCAGTCACTTCTTTGCTACTAAAAGGACAATGACGGAAAGTTTTAATACAAGAAATAAGTAAATTAATGATAGGCAATGCTTAATTACACCATTCACATACTTTTTTTTTGTTTAATAGACAAGAATTAAATACAAGGCTTTATCGCTGAGTGGGCTTGTTGCTCTTCAGCCTGTTTCGCCTTTTATCATCTAATCATATTTAAACAATCTCCTAACCTAATGTGATGGGTTACAAATTTCACGTTATTACAAATTAAATTCTGACTCAGTTAAAATATTTCTAGATGCAGCCTGATTCCTTAGTTGTATTTAGCTGTAATATTTAGCATTACTTAACATAACTTGTAGGTAACGTCTTTCACCTTCTACAGCAACAGTAACAAGTTTTTGCTTATTGCCTCTACTTTGCCAGCATGTTTATGCTGATGAGAAGTCCAGAAAGGTTAGGAAGGTTTTAAATGTGATATTGATGTGTGTATTCTATTAAGCAAGCATTGGAAAAGGTTCACATATGTCAAGCTGAAGGCCTGCACAATATTCTGATGTTTGCTGCTATGCCAAATTTCTTCATCACCAGGAAATTGCCATAAGGGCATGCAAGGGTAGCCAAATCTTTTGCCTTAAAAATCATCTAATTGGACAAAATGTCCAGTTGACAATATTTGATGAAGTGATTGTTGTCTGTTCCATATTAATAAATCCATAAACTTTTAATTTTTAGGGAGGATATGCATATATTGAACCATGTGGGGGACAGGATTGTTCAGTTTGCCGGTGCTTTCCAGAAAAAGGATCAAGAGTAAGTGATGATTAGAACTAATGATAATTACTGTTGTAAATACTGTTCATTTTGTGCCCATTGCTATTCTTTAAAATCAATATGCTTGACATAAATCAACAAATCAATATTCAAAAAATCACTAATCAGACATAAACAAGCCTCAATATAGCAAACTAGCATAATTCTCTCACTGGTATGAAGTACGGCTATCATTGAAGGAAGTTAAAATTGCTTGTAAACAGGTTTGCTGATAAATTAGGTTTGTAATAATCATGGTGCCTTTTTTGTGTTAAGGATTCTTTGAGATCAATCTAGTAGTTAGACAAAGGTCATTCTTAATACTTACTAAGTTTAGAAATCTATGCTTGTTTTCTACTAGGTTAGTTAAAAGAGAATGTCTATGCCATTTGCTAGTTTTATGAGAACTTAGGTGTTTCTTACTTGGGTTAGGTGTTTCTGGAAAAGCTTGCAGACTTATTTTACTAGCTTAATGCACTAAGGACAACAAAAATCTGAATTGTCTTTGCCTTACATAAATAATTGTAAAACATTGAATGAAGCTAAGGCATTTTCATATGATACACTAAAATTAGTAACCGTGCATGTTGCTCTTTGTTAATTGAAATATGGTCCCGTGAGGAACAGTTTGTCATCTTGGCTGTTTTTTCTCAAAATACGTATCTCTATAGTGATAGCAAACAATTTAAACATATGAGGAAAGTATTTATTTAGGTACATGCCCCGATTAGTGAACAACTGAAAAATTGTCAGTTAGTGATGGAAATTATTTTCTTTCAGAGCACTAATGTTAAAGTTTAGGGTTAGAAAGCTTGAACATGGTGGATCAGTTTTTAGAAGAGCTGCATGCCCCATTTGTTTGTGTGACAACCTGAGTCTCCACAAAAGCAAGACACACCTTTTCCTTCCTGTGCTTCTGCGGTTAGCTGCACGCTTTGCTGTGTCATGATCACTGCCCTGGTGTCCTTGGATCCTATCCTAATCCTCCAGGATTATGTCTATACGAAAGTCCCCCATGCCATACGATTTTCATAATAGGGGCCTAGGATGCGTCTATCTCTGTAACACTGTGTTAACAAAAGGGCATCCCAGGAAAAGTATTTTGACTAGCAGCATTGCAGTGTCTCTCTGAATAGACTGTTTTGGATACCAAAAACCTGATCTGAAGTGCCATTTAAAAACAACTGACTTTGAAACTAGAGGAAATTTCCCCGATTCTGGTTCTCTGTCAGTAGCCTGGAAGTTCTGAATTACATGCCATAATCAGTGAATAGTAAATACTCACTGCAGTCATTATGGCTTTTTTCTAAGCTGTCCTCGCCACCGCAGGTAAACTGAACTATGATTCATGCATTTGCAGTTAGTTTTCTAAGTACTTCCAAGGATCTGGATCTAAGTGCCAAATAAGTGTAATAAACATTTCAACATAAATTTAATATCATTCTGCAAATGCGAGACTAAGAATTGTACTGTTTTCTGAAACAGCTATGTGCACTGATGGATAAAGTCTCTCCAATGTAATATGAATTTATATTTCATGCAATCATTTTTATTAATCAATATGCAAGAAGTAGAAGTACTTATCAGACCCACGCTTAACTAAACACCACTTCAGATAGATTGTTGCAAATATTTTCTATACTAATGTACGGTGCTGAATTATTTTCTATCGGATTACTTAATGGTTTTTTTTGTCCTACAGTCCTGTTGATTTCTTAACTTTGCTGTGTTCTGCCTTTACACTCTGACACACTAACTTTGCTTTCTTAGCTTTTGTGGAGACTACCCATTACAAAATAAAAGATTTGTTTATCTTATTGTTAGCTTCCTAGAATGCAAAACATCTGCTTTATCTGCTTCTCTGTCTGAATCCTGCTCCCAGGCTGGTTCCTCAGAGTTTTGTGTCTTCCTTAATCCTGTCTTTAAAGTGCAAGAACTAATAATTGAAAGCCTCTGGCATTGTACAGTATGCAAGCCTAAAATTTCATAACTGTACAGTTTATTAAATAGTCCTTCTCTGTAAAGAAGTTGAGATAAGGGCAACAGTATAAATTTGGTTGCCTAGCACCATATTTTTTCTCTTTTCACTATTTAGCACAAGCTAGCTGTCAAAATTTAGGATGAGCTGGCCCCCTCAGCAAACATTTGCTGAAAGCGATTCTAGAAAATTCATGTACTTGCTGGCAAAAGGCAATAGAACAATAATCTCATCCAGACCAGCTGGAATGCCAACCTTATAGCAGCTCTCAAAGTTAACAAGTCTCGATTCAGCTCTGTTAAACCAACTGCAGTATCAGGGACTTTTGCATAGGCTGAATGAGAAAGACAGCATCCAGGTGAGCTACATCAGTATACGTATTGAGTTACATTGATATATGTAGGCCAGTCCACCTATTTTTTATTTTTATTTTTTGTTTATTTTTTAATCTCTTTTACCACAGGGAGTCAGATGTAGGGTATTCCCTTCATGATCTTTCGTTGAATATGGTAATCTAAGACTTACAGGGAAGCAAGGGCAAATTGTCTCATTACTGTACTGCGAAGGTATCAACTATGTTAGAAACACACAAGGTCAGACTTATTATGAATTGATTAAACATGTTATTCAAACTCTTCCAAGAACTGCAACCAAATCCTTCATTAGTCTAGCTGGAACATGACCATTCATATGTTATTCTGAATCTTTGTTGTTGGCTGAATACTTCCAAACAGAGTTCCAGTTTCAATGGAAAGTTTCTGTTGACTTTTATCTCCCCTAAAAACTGCACTGCAGGAGAAGCTGTTTAGCAAAGTGAACTATTTGTAATACACCTGGTGGAATGCATAGGAATTACTATCCATAGGAAAGATGCTCATTGTATCATAATGTAGACTTTGTGCTAGATAGGTGTCATAGGTCCAACTTAAAAGTGATAGACAGTTTAGCATCTGAATTAGAACCTAAGCAGTTTGTTTTGCACATTGCTAATGGTCACATCCTACATCCTTCTCCACACACTAATGAAAAGGAGATTTTTAGAGAAGTCAGAATATCTATCTGTTGATAAAACAGCAGTTGTATAGTTTCAGAGTTAAGGTGTGCCCATCTGATAAGGGTTTCACTTTGTCAGCAGACTCTGGGGAAAATATTGTTGCTAGTTCCGTTTGACGGGTTTTTGTTGACATATAAAACACTATGATGGGTATTTGATGACATTGCCATTTTACAGATTTTAAAATGTTATCTTCCTTTTTAGACTTTCAGTGGAAGCATTGCCTACTTGAAATTCGGCTAGTAAAGGGAACAAACAGGTTATTTCTATGTTTGGAACAGACTTATAGTCAATTTTCTACTAAAATTAAGATAGAGCAAAAGTGTTAGAGCTGATATAAATCAGTATTGTTTATTTGTAATTAACAGTGACAAGTGAAGTGCGTTCACATTTTGTAAAACTAAAAACATTGTAAGCTGTATGTGACATAACTGTAGCCCTTATCCTTAACATGTCTCTGCTAAAATAGTAAAAATCTTGGGTAGTAAGAGAATAGACACCTAAAATTAAACTCTTAAATATATATAGATTTATGAGTTAATAGAATGGCAGTCAGGACTGTGATATACTCTGAAGTTTCCACAGGAAAGTAGGACCTCAAATCTTGCCCTACTGTTTTTGGCATAATGACCTTTCTTTCTATCCATTTTTTTGAATGCAGTTTAAGTATGATTATTTAAGGCTGAGGTTATCAGGACAGTGTAAGAAAACCATGCAGCTAACTGTGAATGCAATGGGAATTAAGACTTTGCCCTCTAGTTGCCCATTTGAAAATCTTTTAGATGTCAACATGTAAAGCCTTCTTCATGGTAAGTGGAAAAGATAATTGAGGTTTTAGCTAGAGAAAAGATGACCATGGGAGTAAGAAAAGCAAACTGCCGTGGCCACACTTGAATGTATTGAAATTAGGCAAGTTGGAAGAAAAGTAGAACCAAATAGCTGAACTTTTATTTAATATTTATATAAAACCAGTATACTTATACATTGGTTGCTATATTGGGTTTTAGAAGAGCTGGTGTACCTGTTGGTTTTTATTTCTCTCACCCTTAGATAAATCTGTGCTATAAAGAGATTTGCACTACTGTTCATTAGCAAGAAATCACTGTCTGAAAAACATTCTATTCGCCATTGCTAGTAGTATAGCCCATTCTGGTATTATTACAGTTGTCCACCATCACAATGAAAGTTTGACTTCTGTTTAATTGGGATTACAGCCTTGTTAGAATTAGTTTTACATTGTACTATTTATCTCTTTATTTCATGTCACAACTCAAAAGGACTCTTTCTTCCATAGGACACCATTAAACTGTGCTATTAAATCTCTTTGTGCATACTGTGTGCTACTATACATATTAATTTAAGAACTATAGAACAGATAAATGCGAAGATAAAGTCATTAGTGAAAGTATATATGCCAGTAGGCATTCTACATGATTCTTGGTGCCAGCCCAGAACAACCAAGACTTTCTCCTGTCTCTTCTTTCCCTGTCAAGATGTATGGTCTTCCAGGAGGCAGTAGGAGTCAATGTTTTTAATTAGAGGCAAACAGGAACCTCATTGTTTTAGATTTTTGTTTTCCTTCCTCTTTGTCTTTGGTCTCCCATAAAATTTGTGATTTTAACTTTCTCCTGATATGTCAACCTTTCCTCCATTTCACAGAATCACAGAATGGTCAGGTTGGAAGGGACCTCTGGAGATCATCTAGTCCAACCCCCCTGCCCAAGCAGGGTCACCTACAGCAGTTGCACAGGACAGCATCCAGGCGGGTTTGGAATGTCTCCAGAGTGGGAGACTCCACAACCTCTCTGGGCAGCCTGTGCCAGTGCTCTGCCACCCTCAAAGGAAAGAAGTCCCTCCTCATGTTAAGATGGAACTTTCTATATTCAAGTTTGTGCCCATTCCCTCTTGTCCTATCACCAGGCACCACTGAAAAAAAGACTGTTCCCATCCCCCTGGCACCCTCCCTTTAAGTATTTATAAGCATTAATAAGATCCCCCCTCAATCTTCTCTTCTCTAGACTAAAAACACCCAAGTCCCTCAGCCTTTCCTCATAAGAGAGATGTTCCAATCCCCTAATCATCTTTGTAGCCCTTTGCTGGACCCTCTCCAGCAGATCCCTGTCCTTCTTGAACCAGCGAGCCCAGAACTGGACACAGTGCTCCAGATGTGGCCTCACGAGGGCAGAGTAGAGGGGAAGGATGACCTCCCTCGACCTGCTGGCCACACTCTTCTTGATGCACCCCAGGATGCCATTGGCCTTCTTGGCCACCAGGGCACATTGCTGGCTCATGGTCATCCTGTTGTCCACCAGGACTCCCAGGTCCCTTTCCACAGAGCTGCTCTCCAGGAGGTCAGCCCCCAACCTGTACTGATGCATGGGGTTATTCCTCCCCAGGTGTAGTACCCTACACTTGCCCTTGTTGAATTTCATAAGGTTTCTCTCTGCCCAACTCTCCAGCCTGTCCAGGTCATGCTGTAAGGCAGCACAGCCTTCTGGCGTGTCAGCCACTCCTCCCAGTTTTGTGCCATCAGCAAACTTGCTGACGGTACACTCTATCCCTTCATCCAGGTCATTGATGAATATATTGAACAGGACTGGACCCAGTACTGACCCCTGAGGGACACCACTTGTTACTGACCTCCAACTAGACTCTGGATCACTAACCACAACCCTCTATCTGCCACACCTCTTTCTCAAAATTGGGAAGTTGATTCCTTGATAACTCCTGCAGTATTGTGTCAGAGGCCTCCAAAAATGCTGGCTGCTCTAACTGAATTTAGATAGTTAAAAAAACGTTTGCAGTTAGCACTGACCAATTGTAAACCTGTCCTGTGCCGACCCCAGAGGTTGATCCCATTCAATTCCTTTGGCTTTGTTTATAGAGTTAAGTAGATTTAGAAAGCAAGCGTCTATTCATGACCCAACCTGATCTAGCTTCTATGAGATCATGTGAAATGCCTGGAGCAAAGTGAATAATAAATATAACTCAGCAAGACCGATATTCATTCTTTTGCAGATGAAGCAAGTGGCCTATTTTCATACTAGTGTAGGAGAGAACCTAGCAAACAGAAATCTAAGAGGGAGGTTTCACATTTTCTGGCATATGAGGTGTAAGGTCTAAACATTCACAAGAGATACTAAGTCAGTTGGTTGTCACAGGTAAGTTGGAAAGTCAGCTGATGTATATACTTCAGGGCAGTAAGGTAAGAACAGTGAAATTTAATTCTATAGTAGGTCTGTCTCCTGGCATCACTTCTCTTGTAACATCTCCCTGATAGATCTTGTGGGTTATCACATTTCCCTAGTAGATCCTGTGGGTTAACTGAGTCAAATTTACAGCACAGTGTAAACATATTTAAGATTCACTAACTGGGAAACTGTAAATCCTGTCTGTTTTCAGGAGTAAGATGCATTTATTAAATCACACTCTTTTGCATGTCAGTATGCAATGTCAGTCTGTCATTCCCGTGGAACATCCAGCACTTGTATTTGCATTTTCAAGCTGCACACTTGGGAAATGAATATGTAAAATCAATCTATTTGATCTCAAATATTTATGTGCTTAGTTGAATCCACTATCAGAGGTGCACACAGACTAGCATCTGAGGAAAGCCAGATCTCTCCCACTATTTGCCTCATACTTGTTGATCTTTTTTCCCAATATATTAACTATGATACAGTTTTAAGATAGAAGTTTCCTGAGACCAGTTATACATTTCTGTAGTATTTCTATTGCATTTCACTTACATTCACTGAGAACCATGGAAAAACAGACCTAGAGAAATGAGACCTCTAGATCTATATCTGAAACAGACCACACTTTTTTTTTATAAATGGGCAGAGCAGTAGACAGTTCTCTGGCTCCAGAAGTTAGGATTTGAACTGTTAGAGAATGGACCCTTCTTACCAGAATGTGGAATAGGAACAGGATCACTCCATTCTCCTCACTGTAAGGTCTCTTTGAGGCTGTTCTTCATGTACAGTGTCCAGCTACATCATCTGTAAATTAGCATTTTTCATATTAGGCACAGTTGCAAATTTTTTTTAAAGTTTTGATCTTGTTAAATTATCCCTCCTTTTGTTCTTGAGCATCTTTCTTTCCTTAATACTTTTGGTTTTCCTGTCCCACCATGCTAAAAAGTGTTTTTCTCAGTTGCTGCAGATTAGCAAACTTTTCCACATCAGGCAAGACAAAACTCTACAAAATCATTCTTTTTCATAGATTTGAATCAACCAAAATTGCCAGTCAGTGACTTTTTCAATAAAATGAATCAGAGCAAAAGTTAATTTTATGTTCTTATCTAATCTGATGTTAATTATTTGTGGTCTAAAATGCTCTAGTTGCAGCTCTCTGCTTTCAACTATTAACAGTGTTTCTTAGAATTTCAGTGCCAAATTCTCTCTTTTTCAGTGTTTGTTTAACACAATAGTGACACCCACTGGCTTATTGGATACTTTTTCTTTTCATGGTTGCACAGGGTTAAAACACAAAATAAAGTACACTTAAAAATGTTTTCAGCACTTCACTGTGCTTCAGTGAAGTGTCACTGTGAATACTAAGCTGCATCATCAGGTACTATGTCCCTGTAGCATATTGGATCATTGAAAAATATGTTAAAAGAGCACAGAGTTTTCCAGTAGTTTGCGGCATGATCCAGATGCTGAGAAAAGTCAAGCAATAAGAGTTACTATTGCATTTAATTGGCTCAAAATCTAACTGTAAAAAAAAAGTTATCTAATACTCAAAAGTCTGAACAAACTGAGGATAAAGTACATGCCATATACTAGTCTGACCCTCACTCACTGTTTAACCCACAGTTACAGAAAAATTTGCTCAATTAAGGACAAGAGAGTGGATTTAATGCCATGTCATGTGCTTTCTCAGATTTATCTCATCTTGATAAAGTTAATGTTTAGAAGGTTTATTTTGGACCCTTGACTTACAGTGAAAATGATTTAGGTCCCAGTCCTACACATTTACAGTGGAGGAGTGGAAAAATCTCAGAATGGACACCCCTACAAGCCCTGGAAGCTGTGGCTTTGCTGTGTAATAGACCTGCTCTTCCAAAAGGGGAGAGGACATGGGTGGAGCTTAGAGTAGCAGCAGATGCTCCCACCTCACTAAGCAAATTACTAAAGAAAACATCTGTCTGCAAATGCCTTTGTGTGCACTCCTCTCTTGCCCCCAAACTGCTCTGCTTTCCTCCCTTTCTCTGTCCTGTGGCTGATAAAATGAGAAAGGCTGGTTACAACCCAAAGTCTAGTGCAGAATGGAAAGGGCACGATATTATTTGCCTACACTCTGATTCTGTGGAGTTGCTGGGCGTTTTCATTTTTGTTCATGTGAACAGAAGGTAAATGCATTTCACATATCACTGGTACATCCACATAGCCTGTAACATAGGGTACTGTCCTAACTGAAGGCAATAACTGGACTTTTGACTTTATCGACAATGAGAAGGACGACAGAATTAACTCTAATAGCATGAACTGTTCTGTGTTTTTTTTATTCCCAATTAAGACTCCTTTAAAACGTTGTGCTTTCAGACAATTAAGTGCTCAGGGCACACTAAAAGTCAGGTGCTCTTTGGTGTCTCAGGCAACCAAAAAGAGTAATTCCGAATAACCTTGGCCATTGCCTTTTCCAAACAGTATTACATGCTTTGCTGCATGATTTTGAAGTATTTGCAGTCTTAGTCATAGGGAGCATACTTAATTAAAAAAAATATAGTCTTGTTTTGTCAAAAGTCAGTTTCTTACTGCAGGTCAAGCCTAGGATATGCTAAAATAACAGACCATAGTCTTGGCATGGGTAGTTCCTGACCTAGACAATTAACAAGGCATTGAAATCCTAAAGGAATTTATTGGCATCAGATGGCAGACCAGGCATAATATTCTGTTCATTTTAACTGAGCTAATTTGTCATTTCCACATGAGCATGACTACCTTCATCCTCTTTATTTGTACAGCTGTCCTGAGACTGTAATGCTGTGGTAGTCACATTGGATGGGCACAAATAATAGATGTGATAATAGATGTTATGACATGGTATCAGTTTGGTCTTAACAAAGCTCCCAGTCATTATCAGTCTTTGAGCTGAAAGAAAGAGAGACAATCCACCAGCTTCACATGGCATGCTAAAGTTGTATCAGCTGTCAAATCTATTGTGAATTCTGGATTCAGTGACTCTGTTTTATGACTTCACTACCTCCTACTGAAGACATAAACCGTGGAGTCAATCAGATTCACAGGGTAGCAACTAACGAAGACACTTTATCAGCCTAAAGGACTACATGTCCTAGAAGTGTTTATTGGTTAATTATGATAGATAATTACTGTAGCATTAATAGAGCATCTCAGCTTTGTTCTGAGTACTATCAAAATCACGCTTCTTCAACTGTCCAAAGGATATAACGTGATTTGAAAATTTTCTCTTTCAAATTTTGAATGCAGAGCATATACACTATAAATTAAAAATGCTAAAGTTGCTGCAGATACTTGTCAACAAAATGAATTGTTAAGACAAAGGCATTAGAGCAAGAGCATTAGTGGGAAATATGTTACGCCTTTTTTTTTCCTGCTGATGAATGTTGCATTTTGCATGGTAACAGCTAGTTCAGCGTACTAAAAAAACATACCTCTTCCAGCAGAATGAATGGTTCAAACAGTTGTATTTTACTGTATTATGTGGGAACATACTTAAGAGACAATAGACATATTTTGAACCAGCCATGCGAGGAAGCGGACTGGCTGTAGGTTCTCATCCTTGAAGTTATCTTGAGGGGAGAAAAACAGGAGTGATAGTGACTGTTTCACACGAATTGAGAAAAACAAGCCTGGAGGAGTTGGATGAGAAAGGCCTGGAGGAGTCGGACAAGCAAGTGAAAAAACAGAGATTAGA
>VUYV01000957.1:0-15300 GCA_008711295.1 Anarhynchus alexandrinus | reverse complement strand
CTGTGCGTGAACAAGGGGTTTGGACCAATCATTATGTTGTTAGCTATGCATGCTTTTGCTGTAAGCCTATATATACTCTGCTAAAATACCTAATAAAGGAGAACGATCAGAATCATATTGAGACTGCGTCATTACTCTGGGTCCAATCCCACTCCGACAGTATTATTAGCCTCATTCATTTCACTTTTCTTATACTCAAAATTATGCTTTAAGTAAAATGGTTGTCAAGTCTCTTTTTATCAAGTATTTAAAGGGTGTAATAGGTGCTTTAAGAGTACTTCAATGAATAAATTCAGTTTTACAACCGTGGATATGCAAGGCACTGCCAATAGACAGGCTGCAACTGTTCATGCAAGCAAATATTCAAATTAAACACCCAGAATCCTGACTGCCCATTCATTGTTAACAAGGATGCAGAATCAGCAGGTTTTAATACTAGTAGCCCTTAATTTGCATCATATTTTACACTGCTCAAATTATGGTATCAAGAAAATTGTAACTGTTGCTGAAGACAACATGCTGATTCTGCCCTGGAATTTTTGCTAGTGACTTCACTGGAAAGAGGATCAAGGTGTAAGTGAGAGGAGCCAGTAACAGCAAACAGAACATGAGTTGTATGAGGATACTTTTTCAGGTGGTCCTTATCTGTGAATGTAGGACTTCTTTTCCTATCTTCTGGACTAAATTCCTGTTCATAGCTTCAGGGCCAGTAGTGATCCAGTCCTGGTTCCAGTACAGCGTAAGCCTACAGTATGTTCCTGTCCCAAGCATGTAGTAAGTTACCTTCTCATTTTTCTGTTTCTTTGCTGATTCGATTGGATGATGCACACTGTATGTTTCTTCCCTTCATGTCTGATTATTAAATCATACCGATTTTATTGATATATTTTAAGAGACAAATAGAGAGTAAATAGAAAGGAAAAGAGGTTTAGGTCCCTGCTTGCAATTCACAAGATAAGATTTTGTTCAGATTTAGTCTGTTGAAATGTTTACACTGAGAAGCAAACAATTCAGTTCTGTTGCTTCAATATAATTTGACTCCTGAAGCTTAAAATCGGCTTTGATTTCTGTCATTTTGTTTTCTTTCAATCCATTCATAGAAATAAACATATGGTCTTGTCGTTTCTGTGAATGGAGGTTGTACTGAAATATCCTTTACTGCCCTCAAGTGGTCTTAGTGCTTTTCTCAGGAATGCATGTGGCTCCCTTTTGCTCTATTTTAATAATGTGGTATAAATAATTGATGAATTCTGCAAAGAAAGCAAAACACTCTTCAGTTGGGAAACAAAACAAGTTATAGCTAAACAAAGATAATGATACAGAATAAAAAAGATGAGTAAGAGAAATAAAGACCTGTAAATGTGTAGATTTTGTAGGGTGAAAGGGTAGAGAGCTCACATGTGAAGTCTGATTAGAAAGCTTGCTTTATTCAGCACTTTGAAGCTATGATTTAATAGTTGTTCAGCAGCACAGAAAAAAAACCTGCAACAAATCCAAAACATCTCCACACCAGTGTTATAGATTGAAAAATCCAGTTGGTATGGGAAGTATTTTTACTTCAGGCAAATATATATTACCTTGGAAAAGTTAGTAGAAATACACGGAGATGGTCTGTATGGTACTTATTTACAGCTATTTGTAGATAAATGACATTCTGCAACCTCCCAAACCATTTTAATGCAATCTATTAAAATTGGTACTTTCTGTAAATACATTGGCTAATCACTGTAATTTTTTCCTGCAGGAGACTTCACAAGTTTTAAATAAGGCATTAAGGTCTGAGAGTGATGATGGAAGATATGTGAGCTAGAAAAACTTAAGATAATTAGCATATAGTGTGACTTAAAAGAAAGAGGGAACTCCCTCTATTTATCCTAACTGTGTACAAAGTTCCTTTGTCTAAAATGAGCCATCACTTCTGTGGTGGCAAAAATAGGATGCTTAGTGGAGTCTTATGCTTGCAGAAGTTGATACTTACAGTGGTAGAGCCAGGAAGACTGGCAGTTTATCCCAGGCATCTCAGAGAGGTGGTGCTGGAGGCCTGATGAAGGTGAAAAGAAATTATCCACTTGAGCAAGTTGTTAAATTTGAAGGTCCTGTTCCTATAGCATCTAATACATGGAACAGATCTGCAGGCTGTACAGCAAGCTGTTTTGAATCAGGAGTACGTATACGTTGTAAGCCTTGTTTCATCCATGCAGTCATCTCCAAAATGCTGCCTGCTGTGAGGTTTACAGCAGTAGCCATTAACTTCTTTCGACTCTTTTCAGGGTCAGCCTGGTGAGCTGGGAGCTCAGGGTCCGATTGGGTCCTTGGGATCTACAGGACCAGCTGGTCTGCCAGGGGAAAAAGGACGGAGAGGTGAGAATGGGCAGCCTGGGCCAGCTGGAGAAAAAGGTGATAAGGTAGGAAACACCATAGACGGCTTTTAGGCGCATACAGTATGTAACATTAAATATTGGCAAGTGAAACAGAACCTGAATGATCAAAAAGCATTTGCCAAACTATACTCTTGTTCACACAAAATTCTCACTGAAAAGTCTCATAGCTTTCCTTGAAAAAATGTTGTGGATTGCAAAATTAGAATTGTCAGAAGGCATAAAAGAAAATAAAACAAACCCAGTCTCCAATTGTTATATACTGTGTTGTTCTCCTTAACCTCAAAGAGGGCTGTGGGAGGAATGTGGAGCTGGAAGGAGGAGTATGGTGCTTTTAAGAGTGCTGTACACTAAACAGAATCTTATTACCACTTATGGAGTATAAATTGCAATTCAGGTCCTTGTCTTTCATAGCTGTACAATCCCTGTACTTGGCTTTTGGTACTTTACATTAGTTTTAACGGTCTAATTCCACTGATCTCAGTGGATGACTGAAATTACTAATATTGGTATCTAGCACACCTGAAATGTAAGACCTGTAAATAGAAATCGTGCCGCTATCAAAACAGGAGCTGGGTTGTGAAATTACATACAGAATTATTTCATAAGTTATAGGCAACTTCCCCTTCTCTGTCATTTTATAATCTTTGGAGAATGAATGAGTGTGAGAGTTAGACTTTTGTCCTGTACTGTATCGTCTGTTACATGGGTAGCTATTGGCACTAGTCTCCTGCTAAGCCCATATAACTTTTTTCAGATATTTATTTCTGACAGTTAGGGCTTTTGATTCATATTTCAAACAAAACTGATTCTTGTTTCTTGCTATGTAGTATCACATATTCTTGTTTTTCATTCTTTTTAAGAGTTAATGACCTCAGCAACTTTTTTTTTTTTTTCATTTCACCTGTTTTTAGGGCCCAACTGGAGTCCCAGGATTTCCCGGTTTAGATGGTGTTCCTGTATGTATTGAATGAATATTGCTTTATTAAAATTACAGTTCCTATAAAGTCATAGCAAGTCCTCTAATAAAATAATACCTTCAATAAATTTTTTGGCTTTATGCCTATTGATATCATGTCACCTATGGAATTACACGTTTTGCAAAAATATAAAATAGCCGGCTTAACTTCAACTGTGTTTACTACAGATAAACTCCACAAAATCCCAGTGAGGTCAGTACATTATTTTCATGCAGAAGTGGGACAGTGAAGGTAGAGACTAGTCCATGTCCATGCAGCATGTGTCAGTGCTAGGGTTAAAAACAATGAGTTTGTTTTCCTCAGGCTCTGTAGTAGGCTTTAGTCTGGTTGCTGCATTCCTAACATCTCTGAAAGTATCTCAAATGATGTACTGTTTTCGGTTCAAACGTTCTGATTTTTGCTTGTAGTCCTTTTGCAGGGGAAAAAAGCAACCACTGAGTCCAGTAATTTTAACCTGAATAGGGACTGAAGAGGGAATAAGATAGAAAATACTTACATAATTTGTTATACATGAAAAAAAATCTATTGATCACAATAGAAAATGTTGCTAATGCAAAGAGTGTGAAGCTGGGACCACTGCGAGATGTCCTCTGTTTCAGATCTAAGATATTTGTTTCTGAACTGTTCTGTTAATTTAAAAGTAATTCCCTATTTATCATGGTGTATGTCTAATAAATATTAAACTGTCTTTCAGGGATTACCAGGCAGTGAAGGACCCAGGGGCAACCGTGGTTTAGATGGCTACAATGGCTCAAGAGGAGATCCAGGATTTCCAGGCGAAAATGGCTATAGTGGACCAAGAGGTCCTTATGTACGTGAAAGGCATTCCTACTGTCTATTAATAACTTATATGTACATTTCCCTCCAAGCTAACAGCTCTTAAAATGAAAGGAGAATTTTAGTTCTGAGTGATTAATAGCTGATTAGTTGGTGTAAGAGCTTTCTTGAAATTTTCTAAACAAAACAATAAAACCAAATGCAATTTACATGAAAAGTCAAATGTGTTTAGTAGGAGCTAAATAAGATTCAGCCATAGGGAATCAAAAAATGTGCAGTGTGTGCCAGACTGAAAAGATGTTATAAAAAACATAGCAATTAGAGAAAACATAGAATTTCAGTCCTGGACCTGTAATAAATGCTATGAAAAACACAGCTTGATAAAAAACTTGATGATAACCTCATTTGTTATACCTCTCAAAGTAACCCATTAACCCTCCAAATGCTAAAATTACTTCAGCTCAAATGCTAATTTTAACTTTATTTTCTTACTTATTGTGGCTTTCAAAATAGAGTTTTGCATTTTATAATTAGCCAAATTACATACAGGAAAAATGAGATGTGGGACAAATTACAGCATAAATCCTCCCGATTCCAGGAGCATGCTCTTTGGCAGGCCTAGAAAAGTATTTTGCAACCTACAAAGAATGGGAGACACAATAGGCATGTAGCCTTGGATATGCACACTATAATTCCAGTGCAAATTAATTTAGCTGCCCAGAAAAACAAGACATAGTAGCCATATTTGCTTGTGTACGAGAATGCTATTCCAGCCTCTCTATGCAGATTGCCTATTTTTAAATCAATCTGTTGCACCAAGTACAAACTTGACAATATATTACAGTTACCATTATTATGTTATTCTTATTTATAATGTTGTCCCATATAATTTTATTTAGCACTATGAATATATTCATCAGCTTTACTTCTGTTACCGTGTAGAACGTGTACATTTACCTCACCAATAAATTGGAAAAGAAAGTAGTTGCTATTTGTAAGCCCTTACCTAGGTCATGGAGAAGGTAACAAACTGAATCTAATAAAGGTGTTTTATTACACAAGAGATCACATGTGAAATAGCCAAAGAAAAATATAACTTTTGGTGTGTTTATGTGTTCCCTAGCAGCTGTTGTTTGACCTATAATCTGCATCCAGTCTACTGTAGCTATATCCAGCTGCAGACAGCTGTAACTCTTCTTTTTATTGTACCATTCCAGGGATAAGTACTTTCCCTCTTTCATTCTGACTTCAGGATTTGAGCAGCCAATTTATATCAGGAAACTGGTACAGTTTTAAGGTGGTTAAATTCTATGAAAAACAGTATCCTGTTTTATTGAAATCAATACTTAAGTGGTATGTTTGGATTTAAAATGAGAAAACTTCAGAAATAATGTCGTATATATCCGTTGTTCAGATATGTACACATCATGCTGAGTTGAGCATTACAATTAAATTTTTGCAAAAGCAATCATCTGCTCCTGCTAAGTCAGACCGAGTTTTTGAGGATGCTAGGATTGGCAAAGTTTTATAAAGGACTCCACAGCAAGTACCACTGGAACTTAGTTTTCAGAAAAACTGGGCCTTTAGGCATCAGATTTTTTTTTTTTTTATAGACTGTGAAACATGTTTCCTAATAGACAGAAACGTTAAAGATTATGCATGTAACACAGTCCATACTTTCAGCTTTTTAACTGTATGCAGATAAAGACTAGTTTCTTCTAAATCATAGCATTAACTACTTTTGGAGAAGGCAGAGTGGTAATACTTAAAGCCACCGACTCACTGAAAGAAAAGGTAGGCATATTGATATACTTGACACTAAAGGCAAGATTTGTGAAGATTGTAGAATACTGAAGTACCCAAGAGCTAAGAGGCATCTAACACAGCAGGAGTCAAGAAGCTGTGAAGAGCTGTTTTGCTTAACTGTACAGATGGCAGTTTCACTTTTAAGGGTCTTGTTCGATGAAAGAACTGCGAAACGCTTACGAAGTGATGGTGGTTCTAGTGGATTACTTAGTGACATATGGGCACCAGAAAAGCACAGTCTGAGAAATTATTATTCAATCTCCATAGAAGTGTAGGATATCAGTAAGTGGATCATGTTTTAAAAGACTTTTTTTCTTTAAAGGGAAATCCAGGACAAAAAGGAGAAAAAGGAAATTCAGTGTATGTTTCATATTTTGGAAAAGGACCTCCAGTAAGTATCTGATTGTGAAAAAAATCGTATCTTGTAGGAAAACATCTATGGCAAATGTAATTGTTCTCATAACTCCATACTGTTTAATAAAGCTTGGTACAAAAAAAAAGATTAAATATACAACTGGGATAGCTTGTGATCTTAGTAGCTGTAAAGTTAGAAATACCCACAACAAAACTCATAATGATTCCTTTGCTAAATGGTTATTATTACAGGGAGACAGAGGTGATCCCGGACCCCCTGGCATGCCCGTAAGTAGTCAGTGGGCCCTACACATGCTTTTTGTCTTGAAGATCTTTCAACTTTTCCTTCTTAGTACAGTAAAGAGATATTGGGGGTTTTATCTGCCTGCCTTAAATAGCAAAATTCCAGAATAAAGTCTAACAAACTTCAAGTCTCTATAGTCTGCCCCCATGACCAGTTCATGCTGGCTGAAAAAGAGCAGAAAGAGACCATACCCATCTGCGTTAGCTGTGCATTGAGCAGTTGTCACTCTGGTACTCACAGTTTGCAAAATATTTTCTCCATGAAATTCAAGATGCATAGACATGTGACAACTTCCTCAACAGTATCTAGTGGATCTCCCAAGAACATGTAGCACGCTACTATATTTTGGCAATAAAAACATATGAGAAGAAGAGAGAATTTAATTTGCTTGCTGACTCACACTCTTAATGTCTTCGGGTTCCTCTTCTTATGCTCTTCAAAAAAGTATTCACTAATGAACTGTATCAAGTCCCTACACAGTAGCACAATTACTGACAAAGTATTCTTTCAATCCATTAATAACATATAACTGCATTGTCCAGTATCTGTACAGTATTATCCAGAAACTGGTGCTGAGCTGCTCTAGTGACAGTGAGGTTTCAGGCATGGTATAAGCTTCAGACCATGGGTGGAATGCAGTGGCCAGTAGACTGAGTCCAAGTGATCCAGGCATTTGGGAGGGACTAGTTTTGTGGAGAAAAGGGTAAGCTCTTGGTATTTTCACAAACAGAACTTCTGCCATCTTTTCCAGGGACCTAGAGGGTCAAGAGGTACAACGGGCCCATCTGGATACCCAGGCCAACCAGGCTTGCCTGTAAGATCACACTGTCGTTATACAACCTTGCATTTTCAGGATATGCATAAATTCTGGTCTACCAATTTTAGAACTTGCCTTAATATGAATCAAAGTCTAGAAATAATTTTTGAGGCAGATGGTAGATAGATTTTTGCCTTACCTTATGACTTTGGAAGTTCAGGAATTGGAGCATTGTTGTGGTTTGGGCTGGACTAGTCACTGAAACGTTGTTCCCTCCCATACCTGCATGAACATGTTTCATCCTGGCAGTCTGTGGCCATGGAGGAATGCTGCTAGTGCTCTCTCCTTATTCCCGTTCCTCAAGGCCACCTTGTGGGAGACAGGAAAGTGGGAAGCCAGAGTTCAGCCCTTGTGAAAGCAGTGACTGGTTGCACTTTGGGATAGGTACATCCCAAGAGGAAATTCTGCCTCTAGGTGCTGCTGGCAAGAGGAGGTAATTTTCAAAGCAAAGCTGTGTCTAAATCAGACATACTAACTTGTCTTCATTCTCTTTTAAAGGGTATTCCAGGTTACCTTGGTTTGCCAGGTGAACAGGTAGGCAATGACTTTTCCTGAAGTTGTTAGTGAAATAATAGATTAATTTATACAAATATTTGAAATATCACTTATGGTTATTTGTTACCAAGTTTTTCAAAGAAGTTACTTGATTAAATTCTAATGTCAGAATTTTCTGATTATATTCAAACTGTGTATATTTTTTGTCAATTAGGGAAATCCAGGTATTGGAGTGGACGGACAAAAGGGGGAGCCGGTAAGAAAACAAATATTACTAAAGTAATAGAATATTATTAAATATATTATTGCTGTAGAATTAGAAGTATAACAGAGTCTTGTTGGGTTCCCTGCAACCCATTCATTTGTGGCTATGTGCTCCCACTAATGTTAGAAGAGAAGGAGAAGTAATATAAGTTATTGAATCAATTAATTCTCTGTAGAAGTGATTACTTCAGTGAGCTGCATACAGGAATCAAGCATATTCTGGAGGTTTTGAAAAGCAACAATCAATATCTTAGGTAGCATTTACATAACAATAACTTTCTGCACAGACACTGTCTAAGTAATCACAACAGTACCCTCCAGTAACAGTGGTTGTACCAGGTCAGTCACTGAATCTCATCTGTTGCTGGACACAGCAACAAATGCCAAGGAAAGGGTGTAGGGAAAGGACAAGCACACAATAATAGTTTCTCTCCCAATCTCCATCTGTTAGTGTACTCAGGACTTACAGAACAAATGTGGAATATTTGGTTCTTTTCTTCTGTGAATTTGTCCAGTGACTTCTGCATGGAACAGAATGTCTCTCTGCTGTTCCTTTGGCTTCTACAGGGTGATGTTGGACTTCCTGGGCCACCTGGGTCACCACTGTTAGTTGGACCTCCTGGAGCTCAGCTGTTCAAAGGAGAAAAGGTGTTAATTTGTCTTCATATTTAACTGTGCTCAACTTGGCAAATACAACCCTGTGATGTAATTTTTGCAAGTATGGTATAGGACAAATCCTTCTTTCTGTAATAACTCATCAGCTTCAGCAGAAATCCTGTTGTTCAGCACCCTTCCTACAGGCTTTCAGGACAGGAGAGCCCATGTGTACTTTAGCTCATGTCCTTGAGGGAAGATTGTCTTGATGAAAGGAGATACTGCCCTTTCTTTGGTTTTCTTCACTTTTTGTCATTAGCAAATCATATTTCAGGCATCTCAGGTAAAGTTGGTTACTCTGGTATTAAATCTCTTTTGTGGCTCTTCACTAACACTTTTATTTTTCAGATCTTTAGGACCCTTCTAGGGTGCTCTTTTAATATGAAAATTAAGTGTGATTTTGTTGTCTATTTTTAATGCAAGTTCCTGTTATTTACTGTACTTCAATATCACATCTACTGTAGCCCCAGTTGTGTAACTTAAAACATTAGAATTTTTGTTTAAAAAGAACAGGAATTACAAAAATTGCATTACGGAGCCCTATATTGGAGTCTCTATGTCCTCAAGTCTGATTTGCTTGAATACACAAATGAAAATGTGAATTTGGGATTGCCAGGCCCTGCAGCCTCACCTCAGGGAACCGAGAGATTTCATGTATTGGACCTTAGGCTTTGGTTATGCAAATGGTGGCTATGTACAGGTGTACGAGGAAGAGGGAAAGGACCAAAAGAACTTATATGAACTCCCCATGTTACTGCAAAGTGTGACATATGCTGCTGTGCAGCACATGACATGACCATGACCATGTAGCCAGCCATGCATCCCATTCAGATTGGGGCTACGCACAAAAGTGTAGATTTATGCACGTGAATACTTGTAGCAAACAAAAAAGAACTACTGTCATGCATGTTTGCAGGAACAAAGCCCCAGTTAGCAGGTACCTGCAGGTGAAAAGATGCACCTGTCTCACTCCAGAGTCATTATGCTGGTTTGACAGTGTTAACATAAATTAAAATCAGTACATAATTGTTTTTCTTATTTTCTTCTGCCTGGTACACCTTGAGGAACAGGCCCAGTGCTTAAGAAGATGCTATTTAACAGTTTTAATTCAGAATAGGACTTAAAAAAGGTTAAACAGCACATAGGCATGTCCTGCATATTAATATATGCAAAAACTTTCCTTGTATACGTAGGGCCAAAAAGGACTACCTGGAGTAACGGGATATAGAGGGCCACGTGGACCCAAAGTAAGTAATGTGGTGATTTATTTTTTTTTTTCATGGTGCTGGCAAAGTCCTTCTGTGGTTATTAAGTTACTCATTTAAAGCACAAGGTGACTGAAGAAATAACAGCATTTGTGCTGTGAAATTTAATCACCACCCAAATCAGTGTGAAAGCAAAAACATTTTGAAAATCTTTCTGAGTCTGTTCTGTAGGTACCTATTGTACGTTGCCTGGTAGTGAAAGGTCAGTGTTGTTTCCAGTTTGGCTATTGACACATAATGAACTGGGACCGTGAAGAAAATAGAAGCACAGATTATTTTTTTCTCAAGAAGAGAAATAGAGATCGGTATGTGATCTTAATGGGGCATGATGTATGTTTCCCTAAATACGTTAGGGAAAGACTTTACCTTTACATTATAGGTATCCTCAAGAATAGAGAAGGCAGAGCCACCTGTTTGGAGAAAGAGTTGCTGTTTGCTATTTATTCTAGCTTTTCTTTCTGTCAGCATAATTAATTTAAACGTTGTTGTGCCAGTTAGGAGTTCCTGGATGCTGAAGAGAAGCACCCACAAAAAAAGATGCTGGAGTCTTTATTGCTGATAGATTTGGAGGAGGAAAATCCACAGGCAGGAAACTACCAGATCTCAGAAAAACAGAAGATAACTGGGGACAAAAGAACAAGTCTAGTTTATGTTAAAAATTTATTTAGCTTTGCAGGCAGAAAAGAAGACACTAGAAGCCTGAACATCACATTTCTGAATTATAAGTCTAGCACTTTTTCACAAATTCATTTTGCATTATAAGAGGACCACTGGTACGTAGCCCTGGAGAAGGAGACAAAACTGATCTTTCTGTATCAGATTTACTCCAAAAAAAAGATGAGCTTTATAAGTTTGCTCCAGGACTAGCTGGCCACGTAGATAATCGTACACTTGCTAGTTACAAGTAGGAACTGAGAAATTGACTGATGCAGCCCAAAAGATGCACAGAGCTTTAAAAAAACAAAAATTGAACTGCTGAAAGCACATTAAGCTTGGAGAAGAGACCACAGCAGGTTCCTTGAATAACTGAAGCTACGTAGGCACTGCTATTAGTGCTGTGTAAAGTAAGCCCCAGTGATTGAGCCTAGCAAGTGAAACAAGAACCATTAACCTAATACATACATAACAAATGTGAACAAAACCCAAAATTCATGGCAAACTTCACTGAGCATCTTGTTTAAACAAAGTATTTTGAATGCTCCAGGGTATACTTGGGAGAGGAGAAAAAGGTGAAAAAGGCATTCCTGGATTCCCTGGATTGCGGGTAAGGAAGTTGCAGAATAAATTACTTCACAAATTCACTATAATTAGGTTCATAATATATTTAGCTGTTTAAGTTTGCATTTCCAAGGAAGATATTAAGGATTTTTTTAAACTAATCTATCATACTATACGTATAGAATACTTCGGAGTCCTGCCCCAGGACTCACCCTGTCTCAGACTTAAACATAAGCTCATACAAACTTTCTGTCCTTGGAAAGAAATTAAGTCTGTTGAGTTACCCTCAAAATATTTAGAGCTGCACAAAGCTTCTCTGGAGTATCACAGTACTAACACAGTAATTTTAAGGTATTACATACCCGCCAATGGCAATTTTTTACAGCAGCTTGTGCTTGATTTGCATACCAGTGCTCACATGGAGCAACATGTCCACTACTGTGCTTTGTGAAATATGATAAAAAATTAAGTGAAGACCTGTCTGGTTTATTTTGGGCTATAGTTCAAATTCATGCCCATCTCATACGAAGTATTTGCAAAACCTTTGCAAAGTATTTGGGAAATACCCAAATAATAATTATCTAAGGAACATTAACTGCTCAGAAATTCTGAATAATAATATTACTGGGAAATATCCCAAGTAATAATTAACTAAGGAGCATTAACTGCTCGGCAACTCTGAATAGGTGTAATTTTGAATAAGCTTTTACTGTTTTAGCTCACATTCTACTTGCTTTTATCAGGGTAATCCTGGTTCTTATGGACCTGCAGGTTTTCCTGGAATGAAGGTAAGACGACAAAGTATAAGCAGCTCCCTGAACAGCGGGATCAGTGAGATTTGGGTTTCTGTGGATTTGTGCAGATTTGGGATTTCCGCATACTTGATAGCTCACATTGCATTCCTTCCTTTCTCTCCTGCTACCTACTGCAGCAGATGTATGAAGTCTTTGTCTTTGAATTGCTGCCAGTCTCTGAAATTTGGCTGAAATAGGCTAATGGGATCTGAAGTTGCAAGCAGGAGGAAAAGCCAGTAGGACATGCGTATAACATAATCTAAAAGTTACAAAGCATGGTAACTTTGGTTGCCAGAGTGACACTGTTTTTGTAATTTTGTGTTATATGCATGTTCCGTTTAGATTTGTGACTCAATAAATTCCAGTTTTGCTGTTAAGTCTGCTAAATGTTAGTTATAAACTTAGAACATCTTACTAGAGTAAAGAACAACAGATATGGGTATATAGATCTACATCTTGCCTTTTTTCCTATCTCTTCTCTCCAGCTCATTTTCAAATCTAGTTAAGGTAATGAACATGTTATTCATAAATCCCATTAATGTACAGATATTTGCACCTAGAGTTATGTTCCAGATGACTGTTTTATCTCTGCAAAATTATTTTTTACTGTTTTTTACCACTGCCTACCTAAAGAGTTTGAATACTGGATGGATGAATATATTAGATCATGAAAGGAGAGGAGAAGCTGATATGCAGCTGCCTGCCATACAGTAGTATTTCAGCAGGCAGCAAACCAATTTCAGCTGTATTAAGCAGACAGTCTGTTAGAGTCTGCTGGTATGTATTCCAGCTAGTTCTGTGCCCCAGCTACACTGAATCTGCTGACCACTATCTAAATAACCTGGTGATACATGTTGTGGTTTGGTTTTTTTTTAAAACAGAAGAGATGCTGTGAAACATACCATCTCTTCTACAAACCCAGAGAATTTTCTGAAACAGACTGCAGATGCTATTATAACATGACAGTATTGTATGACTGCCTGACTGGTTTTTGTTCAATTACTTACTTATATTAATGTCTTAACGGATTAATCAAATTATATTTATGTGATCCTTTCCAGGGGGAAACAGGATTTGCTGGTTTTCCTGGACAACCTGGCTATCCAGGCATACAGGTAAAAAAGCCAGCAAACACACATGTGCACGCACACACTCCCCTATATAAATGCTAATAATTCCTTCCAAATGTACTTGCTTATCAGACCATTTTCTTTCCTACAGTCATAACTACTTTTAAGATTTACCGTTTTCCTGATAGTCATAGTTACCTAACAGTGGTATTAAATAACAATGTAAGTAAACATTCCTGCTTGGTGCATATAAGAGTGGAAATTCCATTTTGCGTACCATTGAAGTTGGTTAATCCCAATTGCCAATAGTTACCTTTAACTATACCAGTATAGTTACCTAATCCATCAGTTGTAGTACACCAAGTTAGTCATGGTTGAGCTGCGTTTCCCAGAGACGTATGCTAGGTAAAGGAACCTGCTATTTCGGTAACAGTATGATCCTAATAACTTTGGTCCATGAACTTATATGATAATAGGCATGAAATGAGTTTGCATGACTTACCAAAGTCTCTTTGTGTGTTCACATAAGTAGCTTTTCCAAGATTGTTACCAGAACGGAAATTGGACAGGATCATCTGTAGAGACAGCAGAGTTGAAAAAGCTCATCACAGTTATTACCACAGTACAGAGGACAGTACTGCAGAAATTGTGACACTGAAAAACTTGCCTCTAAATATTCTGAAATACAAAAGTCAAGAAGTGTTTATTTCTCTCTGAAATAATCTTTTTGGAAAGCTGCATATAAAACAGTGACTTTCCTTAAAGCACAAGTGGTTGCACCTGTGAAATCAGAGGAATGACACTCAAGAGGTTTTAGCAAGAATCACCTCTGTTATAAATTGAAGGTTAAGATGGGAACACACTCTACATAATCTGTGATGACAAAAGGAAATAAACTGTGGCTGGTCCAAACTTGCCATAAGTAGTATACTGCTAAAGACACAGTTGAAAGCAGACAAACAAAAAGCAACAAACACGTTTTCAAGAAGCAGGTTTACAAATGAGAAATGACAAGCATATGGAGTAAATAAGTAAAAGTACAACAAAAACATCTGGTTTAGTCACAGACTTACTTTTTTCAAAGCTAGGACTGCCAGGAGAGTGCTATATCAACTTCTTCAGCCAAGATTTCATTTATGTAGTCATACTTGGGAAAAAAAAATGTCCACGGATGTTCATTTTTCTGCCATTTGTCCATTCGCAGCTTCACAACAATGTGGGATCATTCAGATACCCATTAGACAGAAACATTGCATGTATTACTTAGTAACAGAAAGATCGTTACAGTCCATTACTTCCCAAAACTAGAATGAAATCTTAAGTGTTGTATTGTTAAAAAGTACTCACCCTGATGTGCATATTGTTTTAGTTGGGGGCATCATTAATAAACTTGAGACAAGATGTTGTATAGATAGAACAGTGCATTCTTCAGTCTCCATTGATTAGCCCAGAGTCTGAGAAGCCATCAATTAACACTATGAATAGTAAGCAAAGAATAATTAATTGTTGGTAGATTATACTAGGGAAAAGTTTGAATGCCCTCAGTAATGACTTGAAAACGTGAAATTCCAATTGCTAATACAGGAGCAAAAGACAACTAATCAAGTGTAGACACAACTTAAAGATCAGGTTAACTCATGCAGGTACGCAAAATTCAGAATGATTGCGCACATGCTGTAGTTTTGCTTGAAGAACTGGATAAATCTGATTATTCCTGAAAAGTGCAGATCTATCTAGTCTGCATCAACTGCTCATCTGGCCACACCAGGTGTTGCTTATGATAAAATCACATAAACTAGAGGAACAAGAATATGATTAAAACCCCTCCTGAGAATAACCCATTCTCACATAGATTTTCTGAAATAAACATGTTCAAATAGAATCTAAGATACATTCAGAGTTAAGAGAAAGAAAAAGGCACAAAAAAAAACCCCAGTTGCATTCAAAGTAGATTTCATCTTTAAAAAATGTTAACTTTTGCTTAAAGCAAAGAATGGACTTCAAGGAATTGTTGGCATACTTTTTGATCCTTAAGTCTGAACATTGGCAGCACTGTGTGCCAGAAACATGCCCTTGCTGCAAAGGCAGCTGATGGTATCCTGGGCTGCATTAGGAAAAGTATTG